>DWJK01003164.1:0-13497 GCA_018248815.1 Croniades pieria auraria
CTACGGCCTTAACCTTCTCAATATGGGAGAAGACTCATATTCCAACAGCGGAATGACAATGGGTCGATTAAAAAAAAATAAAAAAAATCGTGAGAGAGCGCTATTAAATAAAATCGTGATGGGTGACCATAAATACGAAATACTATATACATAATAAGTAAATAAAATTACAAGCATTAAATATCGCTGTTAGAAGTGCGTAAACATAACTTTCAGCGTATGGATAATAAAGACAATTTTTAGCTCTCCATAAAGATAATTACTCAGTGACAAAGTTACATAAGGAAAGAGTATCCATCATTAAGTTGAATATTCATAGCTGAATAGTGAGGAATTCGGAGCACCAATGCACTTAAAAAAAAATTGACACTAATAAATTAGAAAAAGTACATATATAACGTGCCATTACAATACACCGCTGTGGTAAATTCAGAACATTTTGTATTATCATAAGTAACTAATGAATATACAAATCAATTAACCCATATTGCTGTTTAAATTTACTTTATACTGCTACCAGGAGTATAGGACAGTCATAAAAATGAGCAGCCGGCCTATAAAGATGGTAACGTGTCACACTGTCAAAATTGGGGACACTGCGCATCGGAACGCAAACAGTTGCGTTATGTACGTCACTGCGCATTTTCGCAATGTAACGTCAAGCAGTTAAGCAGTTGAGATGAAAACGCTAGAGCACCGCACTTATTCAATTCACTTATTCATTGCTTCGAATTTTCAGGAAAAGCTGTTGTTAACAGAATTTAAAATTTCATTGAACAGATGAATCCAGACTTAACTCGAAATAGTTTTATTCATAAAATGCTTTTACTTCTAATAATAAAATGGCAAAGTAATTTAGATAAAATTTAGATCAATGCAATCAATAAAATAGTAAAATAGATCTAACCTTTTTTCACAATTCCTTAATGAATAGTCACATAATATTACAGTTGTTTAAGTGAACGATAAAATTTGCGTTGCGATGTTGAGTTGCGATGCACCGCTATTTTGTGACATAATATTAAACAAGTTGTGTTCCGTTTTACAAAACGAGTTTGGCTGTTTAATTAAAGTTTAATAATAACCCATAGCGTAAATGACCAATGGTATTTGCGGAGTGTTCGAAATTCAAAATACGATCAATAAGAATGGAGGCGCCATCTTTTAACGGAAAGTGACAAATTCCTTTAAATAATGATTTGCGTAATTTCAATATCGTATGAAACAACAAATTCCTGTTACATATACTCGTAATAACCAAATGAAGGAATGTGGTAATTAGACTTTGTTTTATTTATTGTTTCGAGGCAATGGAAAATATTTGCTTCCAATTATAAAAATTAAATTTCAGTCTGGCTAAATTAAAAAGAAATAGTTACATGATAAGTCTACTCGAAATTCAAATTGTCGATGTCTCAAGATAACACAGTATTGTCTCTCATAATGTGCCTTCATATTCATACAGAACAAATATTGTATTTGGCAACGCAAATCCGCGTAATCTGATAAGATTATGTGTGTGCGCATTCTCATATTCAATGACGATTAGAGTGATAGAGACACTAACACTAATCCTTTACCAAGAATGTTTATAGTCATTCCTTCACATGACGTATTAATATTGTGGCAATCTGTCTCGTATGTTTCACGATATATTACGCTGCGGGTGCAAATATATGTACTTCCCGGTAAATAGTTAAGATACCAATTTTGGATAAAGGAAATAGCATAGGTAATGCTACATGGTCTAAATAAAATAACTTTAAACACGAAATTAATTATATCTCTCTTCGTAAAATTTTGCGGGACGTACGAACTACATATATATAATACTTTAGTAGGTTATTTTTTTTAGAATATCAATTCTGAAATCTCCACATTACAAAGTAATGTGATTAATTTTACTAAATTGTTATGTTATAATATAACATTGTATTATAGAAAGCATCATAATATACCATTTAACATAATTCGAAAAAGTGGATTTTTATGGAGTAAGTACACGTGATGTTTGCCCTCCTCATGCAAGTTATGTCACGAAAGTTATATAACAGTGGTGCGCCCACGAGGACCATGAGTTTCATATCTATTTATTTTAATATATTTAATGGTTAATATTTATTAGTAACGTGCAATTGTCATTAAATTTCCCACAACATACGATCGCATCGGACTATTGACAGATAAGGATAGTATTATGTGAGATGGTATAAGTCCCGTTTGAGAGTATGGACGGTCGTATGATTTGAACTTTCGTCAAGATTATCATCATCAGTCCGTTCACTTCTAGGCTTAAGCCTATTTAAAAGCACGTCACTAAGCTCGATGTTCACCCCTTCGTTCATCATCATCATCAGCCCACCATTGTCCACTGCTGGACATATACCTCTCCAACTCTTCTCTCCACATGTTCTTTATCAAGCACTAGCGTCTAATTTGCGTATATCATCACTCCACCTACCTGTAAGGGGCCTACACTACGTTTGAAAAAGCGCGCTTTCCACTCCTGGACACCTCTACTTCTATGATCTTCGGTTGTACGACAATTATAACCGATCCGCAGTACTTCAGCTTGCTAATAATGATGACTGTGGTCTTTAATGATAAATGCTTCACGACATTTTTTACTCCTCAGGCTTTACACACCGGAAAAAGTAAGACGAAAGACAGATGGCGTTAAAAACGTATGTCCTCATGATGGACCCTGCATGAAGTATATTATGAAGGTAACCATTTTATCAAGTTTTAAACACAAGATAATTTTTATTATTTTACAGGAAACTTTGTACTACGCAGGAAATACATTTACATACGTGTAAAATGTAAATTGAGCTTCAATCTGAGGTTTTCCTAGAGTACTGTGACATAGAGTTCTTCAGGACAAACGCAAAGAAAGCTTTACTTCAAAGCCTGAAGAAACGCATTGGGCAGTCCTCGGTTGTTGCAAATGGCATAGGCAATGGCAACCACTGAACAAAAGGTGGCTCGTCAGCGTATTTGCCGGGCTAAATATAAAAACATGTATAGCTATAGCTATACATGTTTTTATATTTAGCTCGTATTGCTGTACTATAGCTATACATGTTTTTATATTTAGCTCGTATTGCTGTACTTCATTTTATTTTTCTGTTGCTGTATTCCATTTTTCTAATAAGAGCGACCTGGAGATTACCCCGCGGTCTACCCGTCGTAAGTTTGTGAACCTTGTTCCGACAAGGCTTATAAACTGTTCCCTATAATAACAATGAGGACTAACAACTTGAGATTTACTTACTTTTCTTTGTTTTCAGGGTGGCTTAGTTTACTTCGCTGTGGGGCTGGCGTTTACATTCGCGCGTGTGATTCTACCCAAAATACGATCTCCATTAAAAGCCATGTCGAGTATAAGATCTCATCATTTTAATATGGCTTTGTTCTTCGGCAGTTATATCGGTATTTACAGAGTACGATATGTTGAATGCTATAAATATAAGATCGTCGAAATGTTTTAATGTTTATCGCAATATAGTCGATATATTCATAGTTTAAGAAACGTTATTAGTTCTCTCTTTTTTATGAAGTGCTGGAAAGGTATACACCACCTAATAAGTTTTGTATAAATAACTAAAATGATTCATAAGGATTTTAGAATCTAGTTGATGTAATTAGCATATGCACTCGAATTGAAATTTTGTGAAAATGTACTTCTTACTTCAAATTGTTTGCGTAAAACATCGGTCCTAGAGCAATGGATTCCATCCGTTTTATGTATATGGTCAAATGTTAATGTATTCAGACCACATTAAAATTTAATACTATTTACTGTTTCATGCTCAAAATAATGCAAAATATTCAAAATTGGCACACATGGGCTGCATTTAAATTTCCGTCGACATCTACCACCTCAAAATTTGAAATCATATATTTAAAATCACACTTTCCTTTGCAGGCCGTGGTTTGCTACTTATGCCATAAGAAAGGTTTTGACTCCGCATTGTATGCATTGCCAGCTGGATATCTGGCTGGACTGTCGTTCCTCTTCAAACCTAACATAGGTTTTGCAATAGCGTCGTTGACTGCAGCTTTTAAGGTATTAATACTTAATATTACAGTTTATTATTTTTCGTCATCGTCATCAGCGTACCTCAGTCGTACCGCTGAACATAGGCCTTCCCCAATGAGCGCCATTGCACCCTTTCCTCGGCTTTATTTTTATTTTTATTCAACCCTTAATTATGGCGCTAACCTTTCTCTGAAAGAATACCCGTATCCAGCAGGCACGATAAAAGCCATGAAAGGGTCGATGGTCTATGAAATATTGCATTGCGTAATATTATTCATCTATTTTGTCTTTCTTAATACTTCTATTACCTTTTTTTTCTCTGTCTATCTTTATAAATTCTCTTCTGAACACAATGTCTACTATATTACTAAACTACGTTATTCTTTATGTCATTCTTCATTTTCTCTATTTCTTTTATTAACATTCTAAATAAGTTTCACTAAAACGCCAACCGAAAAGGGATATTTTAATAGAAATTCTTCATCTCATCTTTTTATATTTTCTTTTATTTTAGAAAATTACTCCTATCTTTCGTTTTCTGTGTTAGTTGATGATAGCAAAGGCCAAGTTAATTTTCTTATAGCGAAAATAAATTAAAATGCAAAAGGAGCCGTGAAATGCGTTAGTGCAAAAACGGAGAATAAGAAACTTAGTAAACTCATTAACTCTTGCAAGACAATTTAAGTTTTAAAACGAGTTACTGGGGCTTAGGTGATCTTTCCGCTGGACTATATTTTTTTATCTTAAACCTAAATATATGGCAGGTTTGTTATGAGTTTGTATATATTCTTGAATTCTCTGCGATTTATTTTGTTGATTGTCAGTGACGAAAGGTAAAATTTCAAAAACGAATGGTTTCATTTACTACTAACGCTATCTGTAGTATAGTATACTTATTCCTATAGAACTATCGAGACTAGTTCCAGCCATTTAGCAGTTGAAATCTCTTTTGAATTCTGACTTTCTCCACACTTATTATGACCATTTTGACATCGGTATGTTCCAGTCTGATTTTATCATTAGTCCATGTTTTTAAAATTTATTTTTAAAGAACGATAATTGTTTTACGTTTATGATATAATGTAAAAAAAACTACGTAAACATCACCTATATTTACTATTCCCTTGTTTTTTCTACAGGTGTTTTCAACGGTGTTGTACGAGAAGAAGATACTCTCAGAAAGGGTTCCACTGCCTCTACTTCTATACTGCATCAGCCAGGGCACGCTGTTCCATTCTCGCTTCATGCACGCCGACGTATGCCCTTCTTACATCAAGAAACTCATGAGCACAGTCTCAAATGGATGGTACGTATCTATTTACAAAGATAATATCACATCCAGTTACATGTCATGTTGAAATATTTTTTAAAAATTGGCGACGGTAATACCTATGTTGATCCTTTTAGAGTAATATACATATATATAATTAACAAAAAAGAGTACGTTGACATTAATTGACATCATATGAGACATTGTACGTTGAACGGAAGTCGGTTTTTTATGACATTGGAGTAGGAAATCGTCTAACGTTAGTACTATTCTAGATAAATCCCCTACATGCTTCTCCTAGAATTGAGTTAAGTACTTATGTATTGTAGGCAGTAACAGCGTTTGATTCTTGCAACGGTAACTTTAATTGTAGATTCAGGGTAGCAGTAGTTATGATGCTTAGTTCATCTTTACTGATGGAAATTTTTTTTATTTCAGTGTTGACATCTTATTTGAAAATTTATCAGAAGCAGTCAAATTGGCCTCGTAAGGCATTCGGGTGAGGTACGGGAAATAGGGAAGAAATGTATGATAAAATAAATGGTATAAAAAGTGAATATTTAAGGATGTAGCATATTCAAAACTAATAGAGCGATAATAACAATAACGATAATTGTATATATAGGATTTTAGGTATGTTATGGTACCTGGAATGGTGAAATAATTATATATGTATAGTTATGCACATTATATCTGTGTAACTGTGTCTGGTTGTCTGTTACTTTTTTGTTATCAACCATTAATTTGAAGCTGTTGAGAAAGATATACGCTATTTAAAAACAATCCGATCTAGACAAGTTTTCATAAGAAAAGTAGAGAGCATGTCATGTTTTTGGTAATCAAGATTTAAAAGACTGTTTCATGAGTAACATGCTCTTTAAAAGAAATATTAGTGCTGTGAAACTATGTGTCATTTTAATACTAGAAATAATTTATTATTTTTAATGTGTTAATTATTCTCAGTAAACGTGTTGTGTTTATTACATATGAACTAGAAACAGATATAATTAAACCTATTTTGTATCACGACTGCCATAAAAAATCAAAAAGGATTAGTAAAAAAGTAATAAATCATATTCATGAACGAAAGCAGCGACGAGAGTTATAAAACCACTTCGGATGGATCGAGTAGCAGTGACAGTATTGTTAGCATCCCTCCTTTAAATAACGCCTTGGATACACTCTTTTCTAACATGGTGAAAAACATGATTGTAGTTCATATACATGCACTGATTATTCCGGCATATTACTCCGATATGTTGACAAGTTTCGATAGCAAAAATATTCACGCCATTTTGATTTTTAAACCCTGCCTGCCTTCTACGTCCTATACTATACCAGGATACCATTTAATTCACAATGATCACCCTGATCGGAGCGGAGACGATGTTGCAATTTATCTTCGTTCCCACATTCCTTTCTCAATCATAACTGTCTTTTCTCATAATCAATTGGGAAACGAAGAGTACATATTCATTGAAGTTTTCCTTTCACATTCCGTGCTACTCTTAGGAATTTTTTATAGTCCTTGTAACTGTTAATTACTTTTCAGCTCTTGAAAAATTACTCGAGGAGCTTACTGCAATCTATGACCATACAATACTAATGGGAGACTTCAACACCTGTATACTCAAGAATGAGTTAAGATCTTCTCGCCTCAAATCTTTAATGGAAGCAGTAAATTTAAATATGCTTCCCTTGTCAGCCACACACTTTTTTCCAAACCACCTTCCATTTCTTCTTGATCTTATTATTATTTCTTCACCTGACCACGTTGATAAACATGGACAGTGCGCCGCTGATGCTTTCTCCTGTCATGACTTGTTGTATATATCTATCCTATAAAATTAGACCTCCCAAAGCGAAATCAAGGATTGTGCTTCAGCGCAACTTTAGTGAAATGGATCTAGACAGACTTCGGGAAGATGCAGGAAGAATAAATTGGAGTATTGTTCTAGTAGCACGTTGCGTTGATGATCAGATAGCCTTATTTAATTCATTACTGATCCAGTTGTACGACGAACACGCTCTTGTCTGGCCAGTTCGCATACGACACCAACCTGCTCCTTGGTTTAGGGATGAACTTAAATCTTTAATCGAAAAAAAACATCGAGCTAGATCGAAGATCAAGATGGTTCTCAGCAAAGAAAATAAAAATAAATATCGTACTATAAGAAATCGATGCAACAAGTTATGCGCCATATCCACAAGTCTGTTCAAGACGCTGATCCAGCTAAAGTCTGGAGATTCATTAGATCTTTAGGAGTCGGGAAATCGCGTATTAATTCACTTCCATCTAATTTAAACTTGAACATTCTCAACCATCACTTTTCATCTACTTCAGCTCTTAGTAGCAAGTTAAGTGCTACAACACTAAATAATGTTTCTTCTCCCGCTCCTAACACTCCTGTATTTGTCATAAATTAATTCGCAGATTGTGATGTTAGGAAGAATGTTCTTACCATTCAGTCGGATGCCTTCGGTTGTGATGATGTCAGTCGTAAGATGATTATTCCGTTACTTGACCTGATAACTCCTATTATATCCACCATCTTAAATTCTTCCATCGAATCATCTACTTTTCCCACAGTCTGGAAAGATGCCCAAATTATCCCAATGCTTTAAAAGCCCAACCCGTCTTCTTTCTCTGATTATCGTCCTATATCTATATTGCCCTTTGTATCTAAAGTCCTTGAGCGCCTTATCCAATCCCAGTTATTTGCGTTCCTGCACCGATATAGCCTTTTAAATCCCTTTCAGTCTGACTTTCATATTACATCGTTATTAAAAATAACTGACGACGTCCGTCTGGCAATGGATAATCAACAACTCACTGTGCTAACTCTACTAGACTTCAGTAACGCTTTCGGCAGAGTTGATGATAAAATCCTGCTTGAAATTTTACGTTCTCTTAATATACTGATTTCTGGACTAGCTTCAAAGTTACTTGTATGGGCGTCGGCATCGGTTAGGTTCAAAGATGAATATTCCTCTTGGATCAGTACTACTGCCGTCGTGACGCAAGGTGGCCTGCTGTCCCTACTCCTGTTTACATATTTCATTAATTCTGTAAGTTCTTGTATTATTTCTTCTTACCACTTGTATGCAGACGATTTACAGTTATACACTAAGGCATCGCTGCGAGAACTCTCGAAAGCTGTGGCTGATATGAACTTGGATCTAGCTCGTATCTCACATTGGAGTAAATCGTATGGTTTGCAAGTCAATCCTGCAGAAACGCAAGTCATCATCATCGAAACCTCAAGGTTAGGTGCTAAAATCAACTTGGCAAGCTTACCTCCGGTGCTATTTGATGGGATCGAACTGCCGTGTAGCAACAATGTTAAAAATCTTGGTGTACTCCTGGACAACAACCTCACATGGGCGCCGCAAATAAGTGAAGTTAGCCGAAAATTGTTTACTGCTGTGAGATGCCTCCGAAGACTGCAATATTTTCTATCCATTCCTACGAAAGTTGCGGTTGTTCATGCTTTATCTTTCCAATACCTGATTATGCTGATCTTTGCTATCTTGCCTACCGAGGAGCATCTAAATAAACTTGAGCGTCTCCAGAATTTATGTATTCGATTTATATTTGGACTGTGCAAATATGACCATATCTCTGAATTTCGTGCAAAACTCAAGTGGCTCCCTATCCGTCTTCGTCGGAATACTCACACTCCACATTACTTAAAGGAACGGTTCGAATATCTACATCTGGCTCATGACAGTAACCGTTCCTTGCGTTCTATCAGAAACTTGATCTTGCGAACTCCTGACTATAACTGCAATTTTTATATAAAATCTTTTTCCATTTTTGCCGTTTCGCTATATAACTCTCTCCGTTTGTCAATCAGATAGGCTGAGTCTCTGAGTGCTTTTAAAAGACAAGTTAAAGCGTTTTTTTTTGTCTCTGTAACTCGTCTTCTAGCTCGTCTTTAGCTATATTGCCTCATTCTTTGATATGATTTTGCGAATGTGTCAAGCTACAATCTGTATGCCCCGCCCACTCTCTTTTCTTTTTAAATAAGCTCCATCCAGTTAAGGTTGTCAGGAAGAGATCGCTCGTTTAGCGATGAGACCGCCTTTTGCTTTTACCGAATTTTGTTATTCGGTACTTTGTATTTTTGTATGGTATACGATAAAGTCTTTGTATTGTATTATTGTATTGTAAATACGTTTAAATATGAATAAAACAATTACATAAAGTGTAAAAGTTATTTTAAATGTTAACAAAGATAAAAAAAAGCCGACTTCGAATAAATTGATATTGAAACAAAAAAAAAATCAATGTTATAAACATTTCATTGTCTATATTTGTACTCTTGGGAGGGGGGGGATTTTTCTTCACATTTAATTAGGTCCAAACTGCCGGTGTACCCTCTCAAACAGAAAAAGAATTTTTCAGATCGATTTATAAAAGGCTCAGTAGTGGAGTAACAAATAAAATAAAATATAAGGGAAATTTTATCGTCATTTTTGAAGTCAGTTAGGAACAGAGTTTTAATAAAAAAATAATTTATTTAAATAATGCTACCACGAAAGATGATGTCCATTACAAATTATATTATTATTAATACAATTTTAAACGTCATTGAATTTAAGATTATAAACAACTATTTTGCCAAAACGTTTTGGGATAATTAAAAGTTCGATTGAAAAACAGATGTAAATATTAGTTTTTTATACCAAACCATATTTATTTTAATTATTTATTTGCACGTATGTATATATGTGCATATATACATATGTATGTTTGTTTGTGTGTGTACTTCCGCAGGCGTTTGCGCGTGTGTTGCTATGTAGATATCTTTGACTTAAGACAAACGATTGGGAAACGGAATAAATATATTTGCCAGTATTGCCAGTTAGCGTACGATTTTTGATGTATTGGTTTAAAATGGTGAAACAAAGGAAGACGGGCATAATTAAATTCAGACATTTGTTACTTATGGACTGTAATATTGTTAACGGTATAAATAAATTGAGATATTAAATACAACTTTTTTTATTTCATGTTTGTGCCTACTAACCAGTTTAAAGAGTGGTCGCTAATATACACGAATAAATGTAGAGAAAAAAAAGTTATGTACTGGAAGATGTTGTACGAGCCTTTTTCCAGGATACATCTAAAACCTTCTGTTTTACCTATCCTTCTTATAGTATTCTTTATAAAACACATTAAATTTGAATTTTAAATTTACGTATTTTTACCACTCCCTATATTTCCGAAATGGGTAGGCAGAGTGTAGTACACTTCCGATTTCACCAGTTACGATATGTGTATATCCCATTATAGAACAGAGGGTGACCCTATTGTCCTACACCGGGCCCAAAGCCGGAGCCTGAGCTACTACTAAGGATTTCAAGTTAGAAAAACCCACGTTCGCTCTACCCGTGGATCGGACCCAGGACTTGTCGATCAGCAATCGCGCTTGTAACCGCTCGACTAATGAGGCAGTCAGAATGAACCAACCAACGTAAGCCTGACATAGTAATCCAACATAATATTATAAAGTAACTCGGTCAGTCTGCCTATTCCGTTTTCACATCTAAGTCGCTTCAAATTTTGCATGGAAATATTACACCACGAGGAAGTCTACGTGTGCCTACCAAACAGTACGTGAATAATCATAAATAGTCTGATTGCAGTGACATCTTAGATTTTTTTTAAAGTTACTTCACGCCTGTAATCCCCGCAGGGGTAGGCAGAGGAGTGTAGTACACTCCCATGTATCTTTGATTTATTAGAAGTAAAAGTTACACGATTGTCGATGATTAGTGTGCAAAATACACAAGTGTAACATTTTAAGAATTCTATTGATATGACCTCCTGTTAGCGTGTGATTTTCAGTTCTGTTTTAGTTAGAAAAATAATTGGTGTTATTCAAAGCGTGGCGGTTTCGCTAACCCGATACACAGAATTTCTAAGGGTTAATTGTCACATATCGTGCTTTGTGTCATGTATAATACGCTCATTAAAACTTAATTTAATTAGTTTTTAAATGTATTTAACTGTTTTTTCCGTGGCCAATGAACTGCTACATACATACAAACCACAATGAAACAATCGCTAAAAATATTTTGGAGATTTCTTGAGAACGATAGTTTTACTTTTGCCCTTTTTCGTTGTTGTTTGGTTTTTCCCTCTTTTGGACGTGGCACCTTCTGGATTTACAATCACCACCTTCTTAATATTCTTACCATCTTTAGTAACCTCGGCGACCCTACCGATTCTGCGGCGGCAGACGTTGTCACACTAGAAACATATTGACATTTGCACAGTGCATTATAATAACACGAGTTAGCAGTTTTTACGCTCTGATGATCCGTAGTTACCAAGGCCGATAGAACACATATATTTAGTTTGACTATTTCACTGATCTAGTGGTTGCAAGTGCGACTGCTGGGTAAGAGGTTCTAACTTGAAACTTGAGGTAACTTGAAATGCACAGAGGCTGGATTTGCGCCCACTGTAGCCCAATAGGCACACCCCTATTAAATGGGACGTATAACATAACGGATAAAAAGTGGGAGTGAAACAATTCTCTGCATACACCTTTGGGAAAATATAGGCGTGATGTTATTTTATTTTACACGTAGTTTAAATGAAAACATGTAATAAGGGGAATATACGAGTACATACATGCAGTAAGTGTTTGTATCTCTAGAACCATCTCCGCTTTGTAATAATAACATGTCACAAAATGTGTCTTCTTTCGTGTTTTTGCATATTACAACAAATAAAATGAGCTCAAAATTAGATACGGCCATACATATTTTATCATGGTTCACAGTGATACCAACCGCAAGCCCAAAATATGTTAATATGGACCATTCAATAATGGAAAAATGTTATAATAATACCGCACGTACGACAGGAACGTGCTGACCACGCATTAAACACAATATATACCTACGCTCCACGATAATAGAAATTCAATATAATTTTCCTAACCTGTTCTTCGGTAACGAAGTTATTAGTGTTACCCCCACATCCGGAGAAGATAGCCTCCTTGCAAATTTTCCAAAAGGGATCATAATACCATCGCTTGAGGTCACCGAAACAGTATCCATAGTCGAAGGTGAGCTTACAATAGTTCGGTCGCCTCGCTGTTGATATATCGTCGAGAAGAAAATACTTAATCAAAATTTCCACCAATTTTTTACTCTAATGTTATAGGAAAAGCAACCGGACAGCATGAACTTTAGAGTTTAATACTATTTTCTAGTAATAGTACCTTCGAACATGTCCACACACAGCTATATAATTCCAAACTAAGCATCAAGTGAGCCTGTGCTATGGAATCAGACGGCTGATAAACTACGTATATACATATAAATATATACATATTCTTATATTCAGACACAGAACAAATACTTGAGCTCCCAAATATTTATTCTGGGTGGGAATCGAAGCCACGGCCCCCGGCGCAACAATGACGGTTCAATAACCCGTGAACCAACAGGCCAGTCCAGTAGTTTTGACAATCTTAAAACATGTATAATTTTCGCCCAAATCCTTAGAATCTTGTGGCAAATTAAAAGAAACCGGCAAAAGAATTGAATCTATACGCGATTCTATTCGGTACAACATGCACTCATTTATTTAATAGAAGAACTATTCTAAGCCCGTTTCTGCCGCGTTGAGCAAATGCTGGTATCGTATTGGGAAAGTAAGAGGAAAGTAGCGATTAAACTTTATAACTAGGCAGACATTGTTTGTGACTTTCTATGATTGAGGTTGTAAATAGAACTCTTGGTTTGCGATAGACTGAACGTTGTGTTTTTATCTGAACCTTGAAACTTACGCGGTTCATCGGCCTTCGTCAAACACTGGTCGACACATTCCGTTTTGTTATCAAACCTGTTTCCATTCCCCTGACATCCACCCCAGCGAAATTCGCTGCAGTTTTGTTCGCTTGGCTTAAAGTAGTACATAGATATGTTCGCGCGGCAAGGTCCAGGATCGGGCTCCAAAAGGCACATTTTCTGTGATACTATAATAATGGAAGAAAATTTAATATTTACAATCAGTGTACTTATTGTTGTTGAGATACGTGAAGTTCTGGTTGATGAGCGAGGAAAAAGCCCCTGAAATGGGCGTGCTTGTATGAATGTGGACGAAACACATCAAAGCTGTAAGAATAGCAATGCTTAAGACTCGTTGTTCGCTGCCTATGCC
>DWJK01003165.1:0-13494 GCA_018248815.1 Croniades pieria auraria
GAGGTGCGCGCCATGGATTTGAACCCAGCACCCTCGGAGTGAGAGGCTGAATTCTTAACCACTAGGCTATCACTGCTATAAAAAATATAAATTGGACAAATTTACAACTACGAGTACGTCTAACAATGCTCTGGAAGTTAACTGAAGAATTTAACCTTAGTATTTTTTCGTGTACTTGTTTCTAATGGCTATACATGTTTATGATAATACAGATTTTATAATTTAGCCCTAACATGAAAAACGCGTCTATTTTACTATTATTTTTTAATTTACCAAACCACAAGATATACTTAGTATGTTCTCGACATCGAAGGTACCTCCACATTCAAAGGGTTTCTGTGGCGAATAATGCAAGTCATACCCAATGTAAAAGTATCGGAACCAAAAAATATTTTTTGGATATATAAAGGCGCTTTCCAAGCTTTTAAAAGTTGTTAGAATAACAGATTCGCCGATAAAAAGCCGAGGCGGGTGCCTTGTTGTGTCAAATATTCTAAAAAGTTCTCTGGATTATTTTAAAAACTTTTACCTATTATTTTTACTTTATATTTATTTTAGTTACGTTTAATAGTATACTAGTCGTCTCGGACCTTTGTTCACATGAGCTACGGAATATTGCTTAACAACTTTTAAAATAAAGAACGTTCAATGTACAACACCCGTTAGACATCTACGAACAGATCGTTGGCGACTCTAACAGGAGAGAAAGCATTACATAGCTGCCAATTAAAAGCAACTAATACACAGTTGCAGGCAGTTACAGAAACAGTTTTTAATATTCAAATTGTAGCCCTTTTAATTTTTATATTTAAGTACTACTAGTGCCATCTATTGATGGACAACGAAAACTACAATAGAACTTTATAAGGAAAAATTAACGGACTGTGAGTTGTATTTCATTTTGTAATGTTGACACATTTTAAGTATACAAAAAGATCCGTTCGGTAAACTGTTCATGTATCAATTGAAAAAAATGTCTGCGAGTGCAAATATAATGCGAATGTCTAGAGAGAAAGATAAACGTAATAGATATTTAAAATACAGAACTTATGTCGTATACCCATTTCTCGGTATAGATTTTAAGTATACATTTAAGGAATATGTTTTATCGCCCAGACTCTTTATTACTCAGTTATGTTTAACGCTCTGGTTCGCTGTCCCATTAAAAGCAGATTGTAAATTAAAGTATCAAAATAAGACTATTTGGGAACTAACACTGCTAAATTTATTTCAGGAGGTATTACTGTGTGTGCTGAGATGCAGTCACATACAATATGTAGTTGATAGGAAAATAATGGTCCAGCGTGATAAGTGAAAAATAAAAGGTTCGTTGATTGCATAGTTGCTGGACGATAAGTTGATAACTGTAATGAATGATGACAGTCAAGTTTTGATAAAGATTTTGAGTTAGACTCGGCCATCCCGAAAAACGTACGTTAATTAAGCCAGTACATTTTTAATCAAATAATGGAATTGTTGGTAATATTTATTTTTAATAACCAATATCATCAATTAATCAATCACAATCATGGTACAGTAAATAAATAATGGAAAGACCTGGCACACACTGCTTCCAACGTTTTAAAGAGACATTACGAAGGTACGACATAGACGAAGATAATAAAGTTAATTCTGTGACTAAAATAAAACGTCCATACGTCACTGATGCTTTGTTTTAAGAACATCGAGAATGTCGTAAATAATGATCTCACTACACTCACCATTCGTTGTCCGACGTGTTGGAATTCCAGGTCTTTTCACTCGTGATATTTCAACGAGTATTCCATTTGAATAAAAAGCGGAAAAGTGTTTATGAATACATGTACATTTTTGCAATTAAGAAAACTCTTGTGAAATAAATTGGTTACCTTTTTCATTTGAACAATTTTAGTGATCTGAACAACATGCCAGACATTGAAAAAATGTTTGTTCTAAACTTTTTTTTTAAATTAGAGGGTGAGTTTTATATCATTTAGCGATAGGCTTGCGTTTAAGGTATGAGAACCTAACAACATGGACAGTTTTTAACTCGTTGGACCCTTAGTCAAATCGCTTTTAGTCTCTAACAAATTGTATGTGACTGCTTCGACATTCAAAAATTTAGGTCCCATTCCCCTGCACGCCTTAACGATCTCCAAATATTGATCGGCCTGGTTATCGCACCCTGTGAGATGCCAAAAACTTTCATGATTCACGACTATGGATCATTCATCCGAAGACCTGTCACTCTTTGTGCTATCTAAAATGACATTTATTTTTCAACTTCAAAATTGTACGCTTCAGTTATCAATAATATTACAGTTATAATGTTACTTACCTATGCCCTATTTTCTTTATACTCTTCTTTACATTAAACTCTATACTCTATACTTACTTATGCCCTTTTCTAGGCTTAACTTGGGACGATTCAAAGAATGAATAAATAGCTCACTGTTGTGACATATTTAAACCGCTAATACAACCTAAAGCCCTACGTTCAAATTAGGCGTATATCTACAAAAAACAATAGCAAGGACAACATCTTTATTAATGTCGGTATGAAAACTTCTTAAAACAATATTTACCTACTGCTTTTAATGTATATACTACGGACCCTGAAAAAATATTTACAGTAAATTTTATTTTGTTTGTTCATCACGAAATAAATATACCCACCACTCTCAAATTAAACTGAGGTACATGAGGCGATTCAATGTCGACTAAGTTAAAAAGTCTCCAGTGTCAATGTGTGTGCTTAGAACCGTACATTTGCGGCAGAAATAAATGAACCTTGGATACAAGGCGCAACTCTTTCAATGACAAAGTAATTTGTCTAATTGATGGCGCATATTAATCAAGAGCGCATTAAATAAAGTGCCTATCAACTGTTTCATTAATAGAGTTTAAACTAAATTTGTGTTGGGGTTGGTTTTATATTTATATATTTTTACTTCACTACATATGTAGACACCAAAGATATATAGACGGTAAATACTGGAGATATCTAGGAACAATTTTCTGCTGGATAGATGTTATGAATTTAATTATCTGTTTTGAATGTCGGATATTACACGGGTGTGTGTAAGCGTGCGTGAGTGTACGCATGAATATGTGCGTCGTTACGTTTACTATAAAAAAAAAAAATTCTAGAGGTAAGCTAGAAGTATTTATCGTCATTCAAAATAGTGCAAAAAAAGCAGTGACAGCCTAGTGGTTAAGAATTCAGCCTCTTACTCCGGGGGTGCTGGGTTAAAATCCATGGCGCGCACCTCTTTACAAAAGTGCTTTTTAAATTTAAATATCACTTGCTAACGGTGCAGGAATACATCGTGAGGAAACCTGCACTCCTTGGAATTTATTAAAAAAAAAATTCTAAGGTGTATCAAGTCTACCAACCCGCACTTGCCCAGCGTGGCAGACTAATGGACTTAACCCTCTCAATATGAGAGGATATTCGTATTCCGACAGTAGAATGACAAATGGGTCGATTTTTTTATATACATAATATATGTAGTGATTTATTTTAATATAGTGATCTTTATAATCTTATAAGTGCACAAAACGTAAAGTTAGATATGCATGGCGGGGCTTCGATCCCCAGACTTAGAATGGGAGACTGAAACCTAATCCAATAGGCTATCACTAGCTATAACAACGGTTTTTCCTTACTTGATATTTCGAAAAAAAAAATGTTAGAAAAATTATTTAGCCATTTTTGGTTACTCTGTGATAGTTGTAAAAGATTATCCGTGCAATACAGTAAAAGAAAAGTTACATCGTATTTTTAAAAAGTGTTTTTAAACTGAGTTTTTAAATAAGAAATAAAATAAGTATTGGTGGAAACAATATATTTTACGTCTTTAAGATTTTTTTTTCCAAATGGCTTTGACTTTCTTCAAGTTTGAACTGCTATTGAATTAGAATTATTTGGGACCTAGTCATGTACTACTGGCTCACCCCGATCATAGATAAAAATTTTGACTGTTTTGACCTCTATAAATATATCACAAAACCTAGCTATAATGACGACAATTTGTTTTTTTATTTCAATATGATATTTACCCTCCATTTATAAATAGAGCTGGTACAATTGTGTAAGGCATTAGACTCACCCCATATTCCATAAAGGGGCGGAAACGTAAAGGATGAAAACTGAGAGTGTTTTATACTGTACTCTGCGTACGCCTTCGAGAAAATACAGACGCTGTGTTACATATCAAGTATAACTTTGATAGGATTTTTGAGAGGCTTTTGGTAACTGAGGGTTACATTCCGGTCTGGGCGATACATTAAATTCGAGGTTGACTGTTGTTGCTCAAACCTTAAACAATTAATTCTGAAAAAAAGCTCCATTATGTTTCCTAGACCATTTATCTTACGCATTAATGGCGCCGCGCTGCAAAGCATCGTTATCATTTTTATGCAGGTAATAGTATGGAGGTAATACTAGCGTGTAGGTAGTAGTAGCGTTGTCACATGTGCAAGTACCTAGTTGATATATATATACATATGTAGGGAACGAGAATTCAACTTGAGTTCGAAGTCGTGCATGCATTGTTAAGTTCAACCCTATGAAGACATCAAGTTTTTGCACCAACTACAAATGAAGTCCCATTCGTCATAGCAGCAACATATCAAAGCAGTGCACTGTTAGTAGACATAAGGATCCTAAAAGTTCACATATCAAAGACGTGACTACGTCGTGACTATGGTGACTACCATGTCCACTTTATATACTACGTAGAGAAAATATTTATAAATTGTAATAAGCAAGAATTTAAATGTTATTAATACCTACGTTGGACCATAACTCCGATCTTCATGTATTATGTCGAAAGTGTCACATGTTATATGACCTTATTCTATCAACATTGTAACCGCGGTCACGATTCCGTTTCGTTACATGAAAGAACTAGGCATTTTCAAAGTACTATTATTACTATATAGTTATGCCTGATATTGCCCAATGAGAAAGGAATAAATAGAAATTGATAAATATGTCACAAATATCTTAGACAAACATTCTGTTCCACCGTGAAATTATATAGATTTTGTAACTGTTAAAACGTGAAACCTACAATTAGTTAAAACAATAGGATCTCAATAGCATTGAGTTAAAATTGCTTAGTATACAACCAGCTCTGTTAGGGTAAAGTGAACGTTCACTTGTATTATTTTTATGACAAATGTATAGGCTTGAGAACTTTGTTAATGAAGTCGCAGAATAGTATGCATACATCTTCCTATTAGGTGATCACTGAAGTACAATTCTCTATATCCAACACCATACATAATCTGAGCCATCAGGGTTACTTACAAGCACTCAATACAAATATGTCTTTATATGTCTGCCTACAAGCAGTATTCATGTGATAAGCAAACGATTTGCGTATAATGTTGTCAACGATATTGCTTCGAGATTAATATATTTTTTCCTTACGCAGGAGAACGAAGAAAAATTGGAAATCCAAAAGAAAACTCACACATATTGCATGCACACCGACCTGGAGTTCAGACACGTGGTTCGCTCAACGCATATTGACAAGAGCATTGAGGCCAAACGAAAGGTAAGAAGCTTGTTATCTACGACATCACCGTCATCATTATGAATCCATTTATCACAGCGACCGTTGGAATTGCCATTGGGCGCACACATGAAAAATTGCCATCAAAAGTCACACACAGAATGCAATTAGTAGGACGCCCTCAAGCTAAGTGGAATGACGCCATACGCAAAGTGGCTGGCAGGAGGTGAATACGAAGAGCTGAAGATCGAGCTCAGTAGCGTACTATTGGAGAGATCTATATTCCATCAGTGGACGGGAGGAGGCAGACGATGATGATATGGAATACAATGTAAAATATCGTCGTTTATAGTAAGCTAAGCACTGTAGTGTTGGAGATTATATTTTTACTGTACCTAAATACAATTATAATAATCCATATACGACGTACACTATAAAGGGATGATTACACTCCTTTGCCTATCCCTTCGGAGAAATACAGGTGTATTCGATTGCATTAATAAACATTTTCTATGGGTACATTACTATCGTACACGTCATTATGAATTGAACTGCCCCTTTGTTTGTCTTTTTAATTTTGAGCGAGATACGTGCTCAATCATAGCATATGAGTGGAACACGCGCTTCACTAGATACACAGCTGTTGATCTGTTTGCCGACCGAAGCCTCCAGTTTGGTCTGCTAGGCAGTATCATCGATTATATAAAATAATCATATTTATTTATTTTATTTATTCTTTATTGCATACCATAAACAGGCGTAACAAAGGGCGAACTTAGTGTCTAGTGACACTCCCCATTTCTGTTGGTATTCACTGTATTGAATTTTGTTCCGCTATCAAAACCCTTGTGGTGATTTTTGTCTAACATATCCTTATTGTAAAGGACGCCCTTGATTCCATCTTAAAAATTCATGTATAAAACGAAAGATTTCATACAAATGAATATTTCGTGTGACATTGTGGATGTAAAAATGATGTAATATTTGATTAAAAAGTACTTGAACTAGTGACTAGTTTTCCTATATAAATTTATAGATTACTGATATTAAAATTAAGTAATTAGTCTGTGTACCAAAGTAATTTCTTCTTGACATGCCTATATCATCATGGTCATCATCATTGTTACCAGTCAGTTTTCATCCAGTGTTTCAAATAGCCTTCATCTCCAACCGCTGCTAGCCATTTCACATATATCGTCACTCCAAGTTGGATAGCGCCCCTACACTGCCCGTAACAAGTCGTGGTCTCCGGACTCGAATACCTCTAGTCCAATGATTATAGTTTTTGCAATAGATGTGACTAGCTCACTGCCACTTCACTTTGCTAATGCATATATCATTAGAACATTTAATAAAACTGAAGAAAATAAATTAAAAAATGAAAATGTAGAATACCACGAGGCTTAAAACTTCATATGCAAGGTTCCAGGGTATTTTTAACATAACACGTCAATTTATATTCTTCTTCAAACATAATACATATGTATTTCCTATTGGCCCAAACTTAGTTACAAAACTCTACAGCGACGTTTTCATAGAACTGTTTATCTTTGAAGGTATGCAAATTTTGTTTAAAATTCATTATCGAAATTTAGTTTCCGCTGCGTTCATTTTAATATAACACAGATAGCTAACACATTCTATTTAATTATACTGAATATAAAACACTTGTTTAATTACTCATTTTTATGTAACAATCATATTCCGCAGTGACGTAAAATGAGTATTCGTAGTTATTCAATAGATGTATTCACAATTATTCAATTGTAACGTAAGATATCATAAAACAATTTTTGATTAATCGCATGTATTAGATGATGTTAGCACATCTACGGTAACCTGTTTGGTAAACTTTTGCTGCCAGCACCAAATGTTTCAAGAGCCGTTGTAACCTGTCAAAAAACAGCTTTTCAAACTTTATCTCCATAATGTGCGGTCTTTGTAGACGGTCTTGGTTAGAATAGATATACTAAGACGTTCTGTGATATTATACATTTAAAAAGTATTGTATAAATCGTATAACTCAGAGCAAAAAAATCACTTTTTGTTTTTTTAGAATTTTGTTACTGTCCGTATCGTGATTGTTTGACGTCGTGTCATTTTGACAGCGTATTCGGATTTATTCGTGCTTTCAAACGTAATATTAAAGTTTATCTTTTGAAATGAGAATAGTTTCGGAAGTAAATAACCTAGAAGATTCTGTAACTCTATGTTCACAACTGTTTCTGAGTAACTGTTTGTCAACACCTCAAGCTCTTTGTGAGATCTATCTCGAAAGTTGACATTTTATATATGACCTCTTTTATATATTATGACCTCTTATTTGAAAACTTTCCGAAAAGAATCTCTTATCAGTTAATGTTATGACACAATGTTCATACATACATATATTTTCTACTTGGGAAGAAATGTACTAAAGAAGGAAAAACAAAAGAAAATCTGAAACTTTTATAAACAGTTTAAATGAATTCACATTCCACCGAAATCGCGGAATATTACACATATTACCACAAATGAAATGTGATATTGACTAGAGTTTTTTTCTTTTTTATGTGTTTTTGAGGCTTATCGTTTTACATAGGGTATTGATATAAACAGCTCTCTCTGAAACTGCATATTTTGAGGCCTTTGTTTTCTGCGAAAATGTAAATAAAATCGTTGGCGCGAATTCTCTTTGAAATGTCGGCGAATTTTCGTTAATTATAAAATACGTTTGAAGACCGAATAAATTGATGAAACTTTGTTATAAATTCAACTGTACCTCTGCGTTTAATAATAAGTAAAGACGCAATGACTGTGGCCTTAAATGAGAGAAATCGAGGGACTTACCCGGTCTATTATGAACAAACTTCGTGTCATTCATAAAATAAATTATACTGACCCTCCAGTGAGCCTTCCGGTCTTCTTCCTAATCCAAATTTATTTTATACATTATATCGATGAAACTTTTACAAATAAATGAACGGGCTGTTAAATAAATTGTTTTTATGTCGAAATCTCTGAGAAAGCAATATTCTTTGAACAAACAATTCTGTATTGAAGCGTGCTTGGCCTGGCCTATAAAGGCGGTTTTTTGTCTCCAAATTTAATATCGTCGGAAAATTCCTCACAACAGGAAATCCAAACAATATACATCACAATATACAATTCACGGTAAATAGAATATAAAGAGAAACTTTTAAATACCATCATTTAAATGTGTAAAGAAATATTATTTTCAAAAAGAACTTATATCTTGAAGAGCTTAAGGGTTCCGCTTTTTAACGCACCGAGCCGTGAATAAAAACCCTTTGGAACTAACCTCACTGAAGTTTAAAAAAAAATTAAGATAAACGCTTCGAACGTAACAGAAAGGCATAACAACTTTACCAATTTTCTTTGTACTAGCTGTTTTAAAACATTTCATATTTACATACATTTCCACTTAGTTTTCTTGTTCCCGGACACCCAAATCAATTGGTATCCACGACGACAATTTGATATGAATGTATATAATATATTCTATTATATTCTGCGTATGGTAATATTTATATGCATGATTAAACCGCCTTAAACGACGAACAATTTTTTTGTGATATACCGACGAGTTTTAGACCTAACCGACGTCCTTTTTCAAGAGCAATTGCGCCAAGGTTATGGCGAGGACTGCGGACAGTGTAATATTCGTCCTATAAATGTGATATCCATGGACATGTATTGTTGTGATATATAAAGCGTTTTTTCTTTCGCCGAAGTAATGTACACATTTTTTTAAATAATTCTTGGTACTTTTCTTACTGAATTTATTCCGAAAATCACGTCGAATTCAAGAAGAAAATATTTTTGGTATTTATTTCTATAAGTAATAAGAATACTTAAACGATTTTACAGCAGAAACTTTTAAATTTGATTTACTTATAGTGAGCTTATCATTTCTCCACTGCGTTTCATTGATGATAGATCAAGTTACGCGAAAAGCTGAATACAATTGAATTCGAAGAAACTTTTAAAATTCACTCGTCTATTTCTACCTATACCAAATTTCTTATTTTAGTTTATGACAATTTTAGTTACGGTTATAGACTACATACATACAGATATTGGAGTACTTCCGATATATATCTGAAGATAAGTATGTCAGATATATATACAACTGTATGTACAGCTACATATGCTCTTTTGTAACGAGATTCCCTCAATGTTTTGTGTCAACAGCTTAACAAAGTACGTTAGTTAAATTTTTATTTTCCTTTATTTTCCTCGTTGATGCGTGTAGTCGTTACATAATTGTTTTTATCACATATGTATATTGTAATTATAAAAACTGTCATACTTTACTTTATATAATAACATGACATCCCGCCTATTTATAACATTATTTACGTTATCATCATCATGGCTGGACATAGGCCTCTATTAGCATCCGGTCGCATCCAACTGCTGCCAGCCACTTTGCGTAAATGTCACTCCATCTAGCTGGAGCGCGTCCTATGTTACAGCCCAAGTACAAATGAAACTTTTTTTGCAGGTCATAAGGATGTTATTCGTGATTATTTTGGAATTCTTCGTGTGCTGGACGCCCCTTCACGTTATCAATACGGTGAGTCCACTTTTAAATTTGGTTAGCTCTGTTCGCGAATTCCTCGCAACTCAATGAGTTTTAGAGTATCCTAGATTTACATTCTCCTAAAAGCAATATGCAAATATTTTTAAAACCTTGAAGAAATCTCCCATCCTCTTTTTGTACATTAACATAATATAGCTTCAGGATCAGTGATTTAGTTCTGGTGTCGACTGCTGCAGCTTATGTATCAGGAAAAATATTTCAAAGTATACCTATAATCCGTTCCCCTGTTACGAGTAGTTTGATTCGGTCTCCAACACATTCAAAGGAGAGAAAACGAATTAACAAAAAGAAATTTTTGTTTTTAGTGAAAAAGAGTCAAGAAAATAGCAAATATAAAAATTAAGAATGGAAAGATAAATTCCGAAGAATTACATCAGGTTGGCAAGGACAGAAATATTTTAACTGGGTTCCGGCTGTCTATCCCATAATAAAAATGGCGTAATGATATCATAATAATAATTAAATTAATTTTCCCGATTCAATTAGCAACTGCCGTTTTTAATCGATATATCCGAATAATTCCTTGTTGCCTTTTGGAATAAATATTCGATATCTTCAATAGTAGGAACACCTTAACTATTTCGATATGTTTAGCCTTGTACTAGCATTTTAGGCGAAGTCAAGGCTCTTTTGTGTCATGTTCGCCACACCCCAGATAGCACTTCGCATAATAAGATTAACGATAAATATATGTTTTCATATCTCACGTAATTTGAAGATATCATGAAAAAAAGAAGTTTATCATGGAAAAAATGTTGTTATTGCGAAACATGTTATTTTATGATATGTCGTATCAGTCTGGTATCGGTGAGGCTGAAGAAGAAAAGAGGGATAGGGAACTGCTGACAATTTCTAGTATTCTGATAAGAAACAGGGAATCATATTTTGCTCAAGTATCAAAATTTAAAAAAAAAAACAAAAAAAAATTTCTAAGTCGTGTAAGCTCTGCCCACCAGCACTTGGACAGTGTGGCAGACTATGGGCTTAACCCTTGCAATGAGAGAGGAGACCCATATTCCAACAGTGAAATGATAAATGGGTCGATTATCATTATTATTATTATCAAAATTATGAACTTTTCAGTGCATGTCGTATTCAAATTTACGTACATCCGTATTTACATGATGCTAGAATAAAATGGCATATCTATTACTTTTTATGTAACGCCAAAAATTTTTTAGTAATGGCAAGAAAAAACAATGTATTTTCATATACGTACATATATATTATCATTTTATATTATCTATAACATCCGTTAAATATGGCCTAGTTCGGGTTTCTTTGATAATGAGAAATTTGCCTACCACAAAAAGTATCGTATTCGTATGTTATTGAGCAAAACGAATATCTTTAAAATCGGTCCAATGGTTTTTGCACAATGAGCGTGAAACAACGAAAAATGTCGACACTAGTTTTTGTTGCTCTGTCGTGTACCTACACAGCACAATACAATTATTGTTTTAATGGAATATGTAATATACAAAATTCAACCCCGATGAATATTTTATTATCCATATAATATAATGAACATGCAGGTCCCAATATTACATTAATTAGTAACGATAGTTCGGAATATTTCTCAATCTCAATTTCCATCTAAACTTTGTAATTCATAAGTCTGCTTCTTTCACAAAATATAAAACACATCATAAATATGACAGTACTTAAATAGAACAAAGTGTTTAACTATAGAACCTTCTAATATAGAACCCGACGATGCAAATATTATTACAGTGGGGATACATTACCTTTAGAGAATAACCACTTTGAGAGGATTTATCCAGCCAAACCACTGAGTCACGATGCGTCGTATTTGCTGTAACTCCATTAGTTTCCACGTGACCACTTATTTCATTTCGTGCGCCGTGTGTTCGAGTGTTCGTGCGTGTGCCGTGCGTTCGAGTGTTCGTGCGTGTGCCGTGCGTTCGAGTGTTCGTGCGTGCGCTACAAACGATAATTGATTTTGTTTGTTCGGCAAAGGTGGAAGATATACATCGCCAACAACCGAAAATATTTTATTATAAAAAAAAAAGTAACATCACGCCTGTAATCCCCGAAGGGGTAGGCAGAGGAGTGTAGTACACTCCCGCGTTTCACCAGTTACGTTTTTAAGTCCCATGGAATAGGTGGTGAGCCTATTGTCATACACCGGGCACAATTCCAGTCTCCGTGTCACCACTAGAAATTTTAAATTAATAAAATCTAATAGCACCCGACCCGGGATTTGAATCCAGGACCTCCCGATCGGCAGTCGCGCTTGCAACCACTCGACCAACGGGGAAGTCAATAATAATTTATTTATTAATAGTAATTTATTATAGCTATATTAATAAGCGCCAATAAACATAGTTGCATAATTAATGCTATTAAAAGGTTCAAGGTTTATTATCATTATTGCATCACGCCAAGTCCATTAAGGGGTAGGCAGAGAGCACCGAGTACCGAACCTGATGGGTGTTTTTGCATATTCATCAGTCTCTTTATAGATTTTACTTCAATAAAAAATGTGGAAAGGCCTTAAAAATTTGGAGTGCCTGTCCCAAAGAGTTTTTAATATCGGCCTTTAGTTTCTTAACTCTTAAGTCTAGTGCCGAAAGGATCGTATTACTGGATGATTAAAATGATCAAATAAAAGTAAAAGTAATTTCATAAAAGGCTTAATCGGGAATTTAAGATACTCTTAAACAAAATGAAAATAGTTACAAAAATGTTATTTAAAAATTGCATTCCTTAGTAATGCTTAGAAGTTTGATAATAAAATGCTTTATTCGAAAGATTAATTAGAGTTTACAACATGCCTAATGAAGTGCTGGTAGCTGTCACACGGCTTGCAAACGGACCTGTAAAATGAAACAACGTTGTTTGAACATCCAGTGGGCATTTAGATTCACGATCACTACTAGAATATTTTTATGAGAGTTTCCACACTTCGTAAAACATTAAGCTCTTTGTTCCGGTTGCTACTGCGGACTAACAGTCGTTAAACCTTGTTAGAGACTTTAAAGGTGGTTTAATATCACCCGACAGACTAGTTAGCCGTAACCGTTGTATCCGTTAACATGCACTGGAGTAACATTGAAGAACATGCTCCGGAACTACGAAATCTACATGCAATTTTTCATTAAAATCTTTACTTATACGGGATAGCTCTTGTTTTTGTCTTTGTAAAATGTAAATTAATATAAAACAATAGTAAACGTAACATCACGCCTATAATCCCGGAAGGGGTAGGCAGATGAGAGTAGTATACCCCCACGTCTCACCAGTTACGTTTAAGTCCCATGGAATAGGTGGTGAGCTTATTGCCATACACCGGGCACAGATCCAGACTCCGAATCACTACTAGAAATTCTAAATTAGAAAATTCCCATAGTACCCGACCCG
>DWJK01003166.1:0-13493 GCA_018248815.1 Croniades pieria auraria
CTCACCACCTATTCCATGAGACTCAAACGTAACTGGTGAAACGTGGGAGTGTACTACACTGCTCTGCCTACCCCTTCGGGTATTAGAGACGTGATGTTACGTGTGATGTAAGTTCTAAATACAATGAAAATCGTATAAGAATTATACCGATCTAAAGTTGTGGCCTTTCTCTATACTGGCCAGTTGCAAGTCTGATCATTTAACACGAGCCCAAAAGCAATACTGAGAAGTTTATAGGGTTTTGGTTACATTCGATTATTTTGTAAACCCAGAAGTTAGCGCACAGGATTCGAACGGCAGACGTTGGTTGGAATTTAAACCACTACGCTATCGCGGCCAATTTTCAACGAACATGGTCACAAGTATCAAGTATCAAATTTTACTTTCCTTTAATACTGAAAGTTGGACGCAGAAAGATCACACTAGAAATTACTGTCGATTAAAAAAAAACGAGTTTCGTAAAACTCGTATTTTTTTTAAACGGCTTTGTAATTTTAATATCATAATTATACTATTATATTATACTGTAATTTTTAACTATTCTATGATTAATGACACATTAAAATCTCGCATATGTATATTCAACAATATAGTGGCTGGTGTAACCTGTCATACGTCAACTATATTAAGTTATGAGTGTCGCCACGTTAACGCGGCGTCACAGCCTTGGCCCAGACAACGGTCGTCTAACACGCATTGAACAGCCTGATTAACCTTTACACAAGTCGGCGTACGATTTTCGACGAGTGTCACACATTTACCTAACCCACACAGGCCGAAGGGAAAGGTCAGCCTCGCAATAATATCTAGCGATTCCTGTTGGTAATTCCCAATTGGTAAGCTTTATGGACGACCGCCTAAGGAGAAAATGGAAAGCCTGTTACTCGCGATTTAAAAAAAAATCTCAAACGACTTTTAGTTGTAATTTACGTAGAACAGAATCTCCATCTTATCTGGACTTAAATCATTCATTTCTGTTTATCTTTACGTTAAACAGAGGATGGCGATGTCTTGTATGTATGCATATGTACATTATGTACGTGCTTGACAGCACAGTTGAAATGCGAATTAGAACGAACAAAGGGGAAGGCCACTTGACGAACTACAGAAGCGGTTTTTAAGTGTTTTAATGATAGCTGTCCACGCCTTTTTTGGCTCGCGTGCCTCCTAAATATGGAAGCGGTTAAGATTACTTGGTACTTCGTAAGGTAGGACTACGAGTAATGAACACTTTTTCTAACAATTACAAAAACCATTACTCGAGAACAAACTTAGGTGTTCATCATATAAACAGTTCGTTAGCCGAACAGTTTTATAGCATAGGCAGCCACTTTGTGTGGATATTTTATTGCCGCGGTCCAGTTTTTGCCTGTGGAACTATATATAACCCGGAGTTAATTTCATCCATAATTCAAACAAGTCTTTATAATGTACAGTAGAGAAAAATGGAAGAACTTGGAATTTGAATTGAAATTCCACGTGGAAAAGACACGCTCACAACTAAATCGGAAAACACGTTATGTTAGATATAAGTACTATGCATTTAGTGTTCAGCAATAAAGGCTTAAAAATGTATAATAGACGAAATCAATGTCCAGTGGCGTTCTCTGTCGGGCCACCCTTGGTGTCGGCAGATGTGGTCTTACCTTCTCGACACCATCGTCGCCGTTGACCAGCACGTCGAACACTCCGTTCTCGATGACGTAGAAGTTGTCGCCGTCGTCGCCCTGGCGGATCACGTACTCGCCGGGCTCGGAGCGCTTCTCGAACATCGCGTCCAGTACCTGTATAATAGGGTACGGTTAAAGGAAGAAGAAAAATATCTAAGTATATATTTATATGTATATATATACGTGTAGTTTATCAGGTTGGTAGGATCCCATCTTGAGAAGCATCGGCTGTGGGACCCAAAAGGCCATTCACGAAGCCCCTAATGTAGGTAGGCCTGGGGAGCCCTTACAAGCAAATCTACCTTTGATGGTCACGACCCTCAGTCATGAGGACACGATTAAGAAAAGAAATTTTCAGGTGTTCTTTTGATGTTTACTTTGGGATCAGATGGGCGCGTGTGGCAAAAAGACGGCTTAATGGCAAAGTGCATTTTGTATAAGCTTACCTCGGGAATATGAAGGCGCTGCATAAACAAATGTAATGAAAGACAAAACAAAAAAAAAATCTATTGGCTGTAAAAATAGAGTCGTTCCCAGTAACTGAGAAAGGAATTTTCTCTTCTAAGCTAATCCGCTCAGAAATATGTACCCGATCAATATTCTGTGAGTTCAAGAACTCTAAGCATGAAACGTTGGTCTAAATATCCTACGAGATACCATCGATTTAAAACTTGTCTGGCTTGTACGTTGCTTTATTTACAGTTCGTTTACGAGCTGCAAAGACATTAGGGCAACGAGCGCTAACGTCTATTTATATGAACATAAATATACACATATATCTTTATTCACACGGCTCACTCATTACGTCATAACACATGGGAAAAAATTATAATTTGGCAGAGAAATATTTCTGCATTCCTATACGGTCGCTGAGAATTAATTTTTAGATATCCGACGCTTAAAGATTTGTTTCTTTAAACAGATGACAAGAAGTGTAATAGGACTTTACGGTCAATGGGTTAAGTAAGTATTCCAGCACGCAATCTGGATTCCATCTTATTAAAGGCACGATAACGATACCATCTTTGATCAACTGTCGATAAAATTCAAATTAAGATTTAGATTGTAATACATTTCTATTTGCTACAGTAATCTTATCATCAAATAGTATACTCACCATGTGGATTGACCATAAATTATCGATTTATAAAGGGAGTGTAAATGGTAGAGCCAGATGAAGTCCTAGACGCATATAGTTGGATCAAATCGGAGACATCTTAATAGAAGGTCGAGTCAAAAGGTCCTTCAATAGGCGAGCATTTATAACGACTGCAATAAATGTAAGGAGACGAAAGAAGTCTACCAAGACCGTTGCAAGTGGAATTCTTACTTTTGAATGATCTCCTGCTCAGCATTGTATACCTTCAAACCTGACTAGTTCAGAAAATAATCCACGACCAACAAACAAACAGAAATATAAACAATCATACCGATAGACAGATAGACAATTTTAAGACGCGTAGTTCGGTGACATAACTATATTCAGCCATTTTCTTAACACTTTCTTTGAAATGATATATGAAAGTCCAATTTAAGACAAATCTATAGATATGTCGAAATTGATCTGAGACGAAACACGTCAAACGATGTCCGAGACAAGACTTTCCAATTTATTCCTAGATAAACGTAGAGTTACTAACGATTTGAAAAAACCAATGACTACAATCGAGATAATAATTCATTTATTGATGAACTGATTTTGTTTATCAGAAATCCAATCAAACGATTACTCAATTTATGTTGTTGTTAAAATCACTTCAAAACTACAAATCAGATCGATCAATCTGAAGCGAAAGATCAAAGGTGATACGTATGTATATTTTTCAAGTGTTAGGTACGTATACGAAACACTCACTAAGCGTTCTGTAGGCTTCAGTCGACAGTAAACAATGTACATCCGTTTAGGAAATCGTTCTGTTGATGGTCGGATGGGAGTTCTATCCGTTGAAAAACTGAGACCAAATGAATTCCTTTGAAGCGTATTCGCTTTCAAAGTAAACCATTTATAATTATCACGACTAGATCCTACCAACTCAATACGGTTTCATATAAATATACATCCACTGATAGCTGCTTTCTCGTCTGTTGAACTCCGTTGAACCGATGTAAAATTCTTGCGATGACGTAAACGTGAAAATTCGTGCAAAGCATCAGAGAGACGTATGATGGTAGACGAGGTTCGGATTAGAACAATAGTTTTTACGTGACGTATATAAAATAAAGGTCAAATAACAAGTTTTCAGTTTCAAAATATAGAAAACTAAGAAGTAACCGTATAAAGGGTGGTAATAAAAATAAATATTTTTTGATATATCCATACACCACTATCTGATCCCTAAGAAATCTGATTCTGTGTTATAGTAAACAGATTGTATATAGACTTCATGTTATAGACACGTACCAAATTATATTGGCCGGGAATCTAATAAATGGGAATCGAACACACGATCCCCAGTGCAGTAGGCAAGTTACTAAAAACAGGACTAATAAACCAGTCTAAGTACGCGTAAATGACGCTGATGAGTCCTTACGTAATGAACGTGTGCTTGTATCCATTGACGGTATGTATCGTTAGCATGAGCCTTAAATATCTGTCGCAGAGATAGATAAACACAAAATATGTTACAGAGATACACATGCAATATGCTATCAAACATACTCGTATTAATGTATTGTGTGTTCGATGCCAACATTATCGGGAGTAACTACATTGAAATATGATTAATAAAGTTCTACGTGTATCCAAATAATTCTACTCTAATGCTAGTTGCATTAAAAATGTAGAAAACATATTATTGTGTGCTAAGGTTTCATAATGACGTATATTTTCGAGTTAAACTATATTTCAAGTTATTCACCCGACCTTATCTTGTTCACTTTCGTCATGGTAAAGTCAAATATTTAGTTCAACCATGATCACTTTTCACATGACTTGTGAAGTTTAAATTAACTTACACACAACGTGACGTTACATATTTATACGAAAAGAAAGGTCGCTCAAACTATACAAATACAAATGAAACTATACAAATACGAATAAAAATACAGTACTGGTTGACTTACCTGTTGCATCTGCTGGGCGTCTAACGAGCGGAAAAGCAGGATGCTCCTGACGGCTTCGGCCAGACGCGACCGCTGGGCGTCCGACTTGGGGAACACCGCCGGGGCGCCCTCGTCAGAATCATCCTCTTCAGGATCGTAAGTCTCCGCGAACACCGATTTGCGACGGTTATTGAAGCGCGCCACAGGCGGCTCTGGACACACATATGTATATATTTATGAAACAAAACATTGACACAGACTATGTTCTATTTATAAAACGAAATTGACACACACAATATTTTCTTTATAACACGAAATCGTCAGAGCATAAGTATTTTTCCATTTAGTACGATATAACACTCTATGAATTTTCTACGTAATCATTTTGTTTAACAAGAAGAACGCCAGTGCCGCGAGTTGGTCTTTGATCTCTGAACGAAATGATTTATTTGCGATCTGTTTTTGCGTTTACCAAAACGTTGAGTGATAAACGATTTCTGAAATTTATTTAAACCATGTGTTGACACGCATACGCTGAGTAAAATTTAAACAAATACATATGTGTATATTCATTTAATTTGTGAAATTTTTACTATTGGGAACTTGGTAGCTTCATTATATTAAAAAAATATTTACTATGAAGGAGTTTCAGAGCCATGACCACACACAGAATTCAAACGTCACATACTAATCAATAATACCTTGCTGGCACATGATACAGATCATAAAGTACTTTGCAGACCAGGATGTTGGTCATTATCAGGGGCATTGCATAGCCGTCCTACTTCTAATAGACACTAATTACTGAGCTTGACAAATGGTTCAATATTCAAGTGCTTTTTTGATCAACTATTGTTCAAGTTTATTACGCAACATAATTGGCTGGTATTAATATAAAAACTAGTGGAATATAACATTGTCATTGTAATGTATGAGATATTGTCACATTTATATATGAGAATAGACATGAGGCTAATGTCAGAACTTTAATACAAATATTACAGATCCACAATAAAATATGTTTATTACGTAAATATCAGTCAAGGTCCATTTAACACCTGTACATTTCATTGTACAGACACATTGTCAACTTTACAGTGCCTAATGTAATTTTTATCGATACACATTAAAATGACTGGCATCTGTTACAGTTCTCGTGTTAAAATGAGCTGGGGTATTGTAAAAATAAGCCAATTTTATCATCACACACATGTTCAAAGCGTAAAAAAAATAAACACACAAATGGGATCTGTGTATCGTAAACTGAAAAAGTGTGCCTCGACAAACAGTTACATAAGAGTTTTGTGTGAATTTCATTACACAAACTGAATACTTAAGTATGGCAGTACAGTTTACATTTCAACCGCTTTTGAAATATGCTGTTAATAAATACTTGATTAAATTGAAAAACATTTATTAAAGTGTTACGACAATAAATCCTACAAGAGAATAGTGGAATGTTACCTAATATTTTCTCTACTACATTAGCTTGGCAACAGTTGACGATTTTACCAAAAATGTTGTGTTCAAAGAAACATATCATCTGGTGAAATGGTAATGGCTTATTGCCAAACAGGTGCAGCCGAGTGCTGGCCACAATACCGCTGTTCAACTTCTCAGGGGCTGAATTGACTTGTTTTCTTGTATATAGTAATTGAAACATGAGATTCATATAGTCTTAATTGTTGCTATTTACGACAAGTGAGATAAGTTACATTTATATTTGTCATTGAGTCATGTATAAAACATTGTAATCTTGAGGACACTACAAGGGTGTGGTTATGGAAAAGGATCAGTATATAGCACATTAAAGTTTTTCTTATTCAAAATTAATCGCTAATTTGATCAGATTTCCTAAAATTGTGTGTAACAATTGAATTCTATATACTGCCAATAAATAAATAAATGATCAATGTTGTAATATATGAACAAATTTATAGTCAAAGTTATATGGTCTCTGACCAAAATAATAGTTTACATTCTCAGCATCTGATATGGTTATCAAATAAATCACTCATTTATAAAGATGCAATATACAGGCAATCTGTAAGCCAGCATTAGCAAAACAAGCATAATATTGGATGGAATGGTTGCTATTTGCTAAATGATTTACTGCATAGCTGCTGTAAATTTTACAACACCTAACTTCACTATGTGTATTTTATGTTTAGCATGATCTTATCTCTCTCAGCTACTTTATAATCAGTAGGAATTAAGAATTATATGAAATCTAATTTTGCATAAACATTACTACAGTTCAACACCTACATATATTAGATTTGTGACCGATTAATATTTTATAGATTTTTTCGAGTCCAATGAAAATTGCTAATTTTACATGGATATATTTTGATAACAAATAGATGTGGTAGCCATAATAAGATTTTACTGTTGTTCTGAAACACATCTGAAGGAAATTCCTAATAGAAGTTCATTTCATTTTTTTTTTGATCTCATTAAGAATTGGTCAATTGGAATGTTTTTGTATATATATAGTTTAGTATCTATTCATGCACAAATTAGAATGTCTATAGTATGTATAAACCAAAAACATATCTGTTCTAAATCCTATTCAAAGAAACACCACCCGAATAGACCACATAGTGTATTGTGTGTATGTATAAAACAACTGTTGAATTCGTTTAAGGAAAAATATTCAAACGTCGATTATTGAAATTCAGATCTGGTGTTGATGTTTGTGAACAGCCTATATAAGTACCAATCGAAATGATTTAGTATTCAGAAGGCTATGGCATGGGGTTGCTACAGCTTATGGAAGGCCTGATTAACACCAACCTTGACGTCGACGGTCTCCAAATCAGTAATATATTGCAGTATACGTATTAATGATCTAATAAGTACCTTCCTCGTCTGATATTATCGACTCATCGGGCGTGCCGGCGGACGGGCCCCTCACGATGGTTGTGGTCCGGTTGTTCTGTAACCTTGTGAAGAACTCGACCGCGTAGTTGATCACGTCTCCTGGCTGCTCCAGAAGGTAGCTTATGGTGAATTCCAATAAGATCTCTCGGAGGTCATCAGGGACTTGTATGCGTCCGCCTTGAGGCCTGCTCATTTCTAACTGCGTCGCCTCGCTTCCTCGTTACTATCCCGCTCGCAGAAAGTCAAGCGACACGTGTGATTAGAATTCCGATATCAGAGCCATTGATTTAGCTGAAGCGACACACCAACGAGCAATCTTACCACGGGGAATAGCACTACATACAAACGTTAGTATTAAATAAAATCACACAATTATACTAAGACTATCTCAATAGTAGTCTCTACTACAAAATATTAAATGAAATGACACACTTTTCTCAAAATATTCCTCGTCCTCCAGCCTGACAAATATAAAATCTCCTTTCACTGAAAAGTAAAAATGGCGAATTCTGGACTGGCCTACTTCACTATTAACTCACAGACCACAGTTCAATCGTTCAGTCTTGTTCGTCTTTGAAGAATAGAATTGCCATTTATAAAAATATTGATCATAGATATTTTGTATTTTAACCTCTTAGCATACATTCGACACAACAATTCAAAAACTTTTTCGTACTATATTCAACTAATATACTATCAATCTATTAATTTTCAAATACTGATTAATATTACTAATTAAATAAATAATAAAAAAGCTTCTGTTTCACTAATTTGTATGCGTTCTTAATTTTTATCAAAGCTTAACAAAAATCAATCATTGAACAACCGCCAGCAAATATAATTGATGACTGGCATTTTAACAAATACTGTAAAATATGGTATGTAAGACGATACCAACTAGACTACCTGAAAATTGTACCCTTTACTTTTGGCATTTGAAATATATTGAATCCATTGTGTGCACGGACTTTATAACAGAAAAATTGTCAGTGATTAATTGATATTAGGCCCAAATTTTAAATGTAAATAACTACGCATCGAAATGCGTATAACTACGCATCGAAAGTTTAATTTAAATACATAAATATTGTTAAGCTTACAGTAAGTAGAAAAGGCAGTACGTTTTACTTGTTGCATAGGGTGTGGCACTGTGCATAGCATATATTAAAAGCTGTTTAACAAGATATTTGTGTTGCATATTTATTGCACATTATATTAGAATACTTATTATATTTCTGAATTTACGCGTAGGGAATAATTACTGTTCTTGAGGCGTTATAGATTTGTCAAGGCTTTTTGAACACAAAATTGTTTAATGATATATTGTATTGCATGATAATATAGGTCTACGCTGTCGGTATTTGAATATTATACTGAATGTTCATTCCATGTGTGAATTTAGGGTTTAAGGAGTTATGGAAGTGGTGCACTGATGTAATTTTTTTATTGTTATTATTATATCGTCGCGTCAAGTTCCTTACAGATACTTAGTTCTCTTCATATATACACAACGCCAGTCGTCCAGATCCTGAACTGCTAGATCAAGGAGTTGATAATGGGAAATTAAGCAAATGGAATTTGAGATGAGGAATCCAGGAGAAAATAAACGAAATTTTGAATTATAATACATTTTACTGTTTAATTTATATATTTGTATAGGTAAAGATTTATAAATTTTTGTACATACATATTACACATTAGCTTCAGCCATGTCTAAGATCTTTTTTCGCAAATAAGAGTATTTTGTTAAGGCATTTTTAACGGGGAATATTAAGGTGTATTCTGGCGATTGATATGGACTGAAATCTCGAATTTCCGGTACATAATCGTCGTCAGAAAACAAATCTACCTCCCGTATTTCAACGGTCTTTAGTACAACACATCCACATCCCTCTAAAAACGTGCATAATGCTTGGATGCTCCTAATACTTAAATATTCTGTGTATTCAGACAGAAACACGAACGAACAGCCTGGACACTCGAACACCTTATTCATAATGACGCCAGCCCAGTTCGTTAAAATATCATATCTTATTTCTAAATTCAATGTCGCCCAAGGTTTCGGTATGATGAAAGTTTTACCGTGGTGAATATTAAACAGCCACGGTTTTAAAAAATTTACATGAACGATTCTGTTTTCATAATAGCCAACTCGTTTGACCATTTTTCTTTGTTCTAAATCACTTAACTTAGACGTTAGAGATTGCTCTTCGCAGTTAAGATGAACCTGGAAGATAAAAATATTTTGATTAACAACATACGAACAATTAAAATGATTTACAAACATCTTACCCCTTGTAACTGTGAAACTGGGAGTACCTATACTCCTCTGCTTAACTGTTCGAGGAAATACAGACGTGATATTACGTTGCGTGTGTATCGTATTACTTTTCATGGTATAACAAAAAATCGTAATCCTTCTCAACATTTAATCTACATTACATTAAAAAAACCACTTGCACCGACCTGCAGCTCCTTGAATGTTGCACCTTTTTCCTGTCGCTCGTGAAGAAACGAAACTATAGGATCTTGCGGACATAAAACCTGGTCTTCTATGAATTCTACGATTGACTCACTGGAATGACATTATTTTTTATGGTCAATATTATAGAAAGACAAATGATATGGACATTATAGTATTCGTACGATTTATTACGTTTCATCGACTCCGTAATCCTTGAAATCTCTTCTTAGTATAAGAATGGTAAGGTCACAATGTCTTACACTTTGTAAAACAAAGCTGCATGCCAGGGATTGGAATTTTAGATATCCTAAATGGATGGTCGAATACAAAACTGCTAGACTATGACTGATTTAATTATATCTATAACATACTAAAACAAAAAATTAAAAAATCCATTTTCATAATATTGTGGACAAAAAATTGTTTCTAATGATTGAAGTGTCATAACACATTTGAACACCTAAACAATGTCAAAAGTAATGTCATGCTAAAGCAACATAAAGATTCATTTGGACAAATTCGATTTCGTTAGTAACCAACCATTAAAAACTTTTTGAAGGTATATTTTATAGAAACATATTTAAAAAATAGCGACGATACAAACCTATGTAATATTTCCAAATATTTCTCCAATGGACAATTTTCGTATATTTCACGAAACACTTTCACGTTACTTTTGCTTCTCCAGCCGGCTACTCCAGATTTCAATTTGAATTTCATTTCGATATCCAGAACATTAAGTTGTTCTTCCTGTATGAGAGTTCCCGATGATCCCACTATCAACGGGACGGTTACAGAAATTATATCCAGTATATCGCAACTCTGCATCTCGAATAAGACGCAGTTTATATCCGGTGCGCCTTTGATGCTCGTTTGGGACACTTCCGAATTCAAAATATTCACCAAACTGCCTGCAAAGTCCGCGTTCAGTCTGCTTAACCATTTACGTCGATAGCTGGCTGATATTTTAAAAGAAGACCGTACGATATCGTTAAATTGAACTCTATTCATTTGGTTATTAAGTACTTTTTCCTTCGCAGCTAAGGAGCTGGACTTTCGCAGATGTTCGATAGCAGTGCGCAATGATTCTTCTGAATAAACTTCGTAAATGCTATAAATCTTCTTAGCGGTTTTAGGTTCCAAGTCTTTATTGTATGAATGCATCACCGTGAGTATGATCCCTTCTTTCAGAGTGGCGAATTGTGGGTCTGACGTTACTGGGGTTTTGTACAAGTTGAAGAATTTGTTTGTTGACGAGGAAGTTATAGTGTATTTGTTATTGAAATCATTATACTCCGCGGCGATGCAAGGCGCCGACTGTGTGTATATACCCTTATTTATTATTTGCGATATTATCCACACTAGCTCTAACATTAATATGCGGCCCTCGTTTACGTACTTCGTCATGTTGGCACAATGGCGAATTTTTAATTTACGTAGAAGATCCTCGTATTTATAAATCAAATGCCGATGACGCCTCAGTTCATTTAGAATACAATCCTTTTTATGTGTATACTTTGAATTTCCCTCCAGGAGTGTAGCACGTCTGTGACAAATCCGGCCAGTCTTCTTTGGGTCCTTTAATGATAATAGAGTTCGTGCGACAGTATTTTTTATTTTCAAACAACCCGCTTGCGAATTTGGACTCATAATGGTCATTGCGGCTTTGCACATGATTATGATGTCGTCGTCTTGAGCCGACCACTTTATATGCACGTCACTGTGCCTGGTCTTTGCTTTTTCCGTTGGAGGCAATTCATCCTCGGTTTTTCGTAAAAGTTTTTTGTTCGAGGTGGTCTTACGCTTCTTAAGCTTATCGACTTTAGGTGCTTGGATAATACGCTTCTTCCTCCTGATTATTTTAGATTTCAAGAGTTTGCTATTTCTCAAATATAATGTATTCCATAAACGAGGAATATCCATGAAGACGCTGGAATGAAATCCGCAGGGTCCCTTTCCGTCGCCGTAGACATCACCTCTATCATATAATTCCACTTCGCTCTCTTTCCTCACTGGAATGTTCGAGTAGTATCGTTCCCGCTTCTCCACAGTCACCTCTGTATTTATGCTAATACTGTACACTTCGTCCCAATAATTCTTTACATCGTCGAATGTTTCAAAGTAGAATTTTTTTTCAAGGGCCTTCAAATCTGCATTTTTCCTGGGCCACTCTCCAATAGTATCGATTATTTTAGCGTGCCGATTTACGTAAAACACGTTCTGTTTCGCATTTTGTACATGATTGAGGCTTGACAAAAACTGAACGAGACCGAGTTGCGCTAACACTTTGAGACCGTTACGGATAGAATTCTGCATACTTTTAGATTGTATTATTGCTCTATATAGATCAGCTGGTGCATCTCGGAGTTGCACTTTCAATAAATCGTCACTCACTTTTAAATGTGCTATATCAGATGAGCCAACATTGCTTATGTTACCGAGCGCAAATTCTATAGTCATTTCCGGCATTATTGTCAACAATGAAGAAACACCAGCTGGAAAGCTAAATGATTCCACTTTTATAGAATTAAAGTAAACAAATTGTATAATGAGCTCATGCAGTTTTTGTATTTTCATATATCTGGGATAGGCAAACTGCGACAGAGGCCTTGTTACATTTTCATTAATGAAGTTCTTTGTTTTCGTTTTTCTACTTACTACTGACTTAAGACATATATCTTTGTACTTAGCTTTAATAACTGGACTGGTAGACTTAATGTGTGGAGCGCAAATTAAAATGGAGTATTTCTGCTGAAAACCCGGCCACTTTATTTTCAAAATTTTTAGTTGACCATCAGTGACCAATTTTTGCACAAATAATTTTAGTGCTTTTGTGTCCATGGGTGGTTCATCGGTTCTATCAGAAACTAATGCACTTAATGTCTGGTATCCACCAACCGCCTGTTTTTCTTTAATAACTTTGAGCAGACCATTTGCAAAACGCAGTTGACGTAAGCTGAGACTCTTTTTTGAATTTAACAATGATTCATGGTTGAATTTCTGCAGACCATCAAGTACTTTTACTTCAAGTATTTCATTTTCCATGGCTTCAGTGATTGTATTTTTATCTTCGTCCAGTTTCAATTTCTTCCTCGGGACGTCATCATTCTCTGAAGTGTCCTCATTGAGGTCTGAAGTAGTAGCTTCAGTATTATCAAAATGTTGCAACAATTTCTTTTTTTCCTCTGCATATTTAATATCCATTTCAGCAGTTGCTGCTACTGCAATATACCTGGAAAACATGACAGTGAACATTCAGTTTTATTTTAAAAATAAATAGTATTTTAAAGATGCAATAAGTCATTGAAGCATATAGAGTGTTTAACTATATCTTTAAAATAACTTTTTTATTTAAAAAATAAATGATCTATTAAAAATAATAATAATAATCGACTCATTAACATTCCACTGTTGGAATATGGGTCTCCTCTCAT
>DWJK01003167.1:0-13490 GCA_018248815.1 Croniades pieria auraria
CGTACATATAAGCGGGCCGCGTCCTAATTCCATAAACTGCATGATACAGTATCGCGGCAACATCTCGTCGATGGCACGATAAGATGCAGATCGCCAGCGATAACGTATCGCTCGTATCGCTACACGTGTGCTGGCTCCGACGGAATTAATTAAACTCTATTGGCCGACGCTGTCCCGTTTAGAAGCAAGCCTCAGCTTGCATGCTTCAAGTGACAAATAGTTAAAACGGAATCTAAAGTCTCTCGTACAAAATGTATGAACGGGATATGTTTTATGTTATAGACCGCAGCGGACCCCTGGTGTTCAATGTGGTCTAAAGTTAGCTATACGTTCGCAAGTCTACTTATTTTAAATGTTTATAGGTGACAGGATTTTGTGCGACTCGACTAAATACAATTAAAAAAATCATGACTTTATAGAATATAAATATGTTTTTCTCGATAATACCATGTGTGTACATATAATTTTTAAAAATATGCATACATTTCTTATATTTTAAAATAGAAAACAAGTGCAATATATCATGGCGGTAATTAAATTAAATAAGTTATTCCGCGCGACATAAATCAGACTAAATATAGCGAGTATCGTTAAATCAGTTGAGGGCGATAAATCAAAAAATCAATTACGCTCAATGCGTGGATAACGCCACGTCATATTCAAATTCGTTCCAATAAAGAGCGATTACGGGCGATTTAAACGTCATATAAAGAACGTTAAGGCAACAAATGTTTGGTTTCGTTCGCGTGAAAGTGTTTGGTTTAAGACCGTGTACTGCTTTGTGCTGTTCGCACGGAAGGAGAGAGAAGGAGAGAAAGGAGAGTGTAGAGGAAAATAATTCTATCAATTAGTTAAGAAAAATTGCTTACGACAAATTAAACACGTTCGAAGAAATAAATTAGTTACGACGGAACTATGTTTCAGACAATATTTTTTTCATGTTCTTAATTGAAAACAGCAATTAACAAATGTCAATTACGATTAAAAGATAAAAATGGTCATCAATATCGGCTTTGGTATGCTTCACTACCGTTTGAAATCGTGACTTTATTCTTTATTTTGTTCCCTTTAGAGCAATGAGTAGACATGTTGAGGAACTCTACATGGCACTTTTGTAATTTAATGAACAATCTCTCTCCAGGATTAGCAAAGCAATTTTCTTGCTTAAACGAATTTCTACCACTAGCACATGATTATAAATAGTCAGTAATTGTTCAGGCTGGCTACCGGCCCGCTCTACATACACTCGACACACAAATGATTTATACACCAGCTACCAAAACAATTTGTACAGTTACCCGTATTTTCCATTAGTGTTTCCATTAAAGTGCATTTAATTGGTAATTATCCGGTAATCACGTGACCGGGTACAGACGCGGCCGGATTGTAATTTATCCGGGTACCGGCGCACGCAATAAGTTCACAACTGGGGGTTTAATATCGATAAATAATTAAACGAAATGAGCCTCACCGTGTGCTCATGTGCTTGTTAGCTGAAAGCTATTTACTACTTTGTAACACGGAACAGAAGAGACTGTTTTAGAAATATGCTCGTATGGTAATTATTAGGTACTGTCTTTAGAATTAATTAACGGGTAATCAATTCATTGATAGGTTAATTAAAAACTAGTATTTTATTAATATAATACATACATGTCCTTCACGCTAGGTCGCTTAGGTGTAGGCGGAGAGCACCGAGTACCAAAGATCTCTAGTCTTGCAGACCTAACGTGCTTCTTCACTCTCTCCCTCACTCTCTTCGTACGTGCTCTTAATTTTTTTTATTCATTTCATTATTAAAAGAAATTCCGTTGATACGAAGAAAGGAATTCTCCTGGTTCTAAAGATCTACTTGTAAGTAAGCATTCACAAAAATATGTCCCGGGTGGAATCAGACTCGCGATCCCAGTTGGGTAGTCACGTTTTCTAATCACTGGATCAACGCAGTGTACGATTAAATGTCTTCTGAATGTTTATTTAATTATATATGTATCAGTTTAACTCACGTACGTTTTTCGGGATGACCCGACTAGTTTCGGACTACAAGTCCGAGATTCTTCAAATATCCCAAAAAATGTACGTGAGTTAAGTGGATACCTGTCTATAGAATCAAAGAAGTGTACAATATTTGAAAATCACACAATGTTACAGTCTACCACACATTGTAGAGCTATACCGGAAATAGCAAGAAACTAACCAGGACCTAACCAATGATACATCCGTGGTCTCTCATTGCTGCACATAATGCTGTGGTCGGATCTGACCTTTGGGCATTCGTAGCAAAATACAGGGACTCACATCGCAATAGCATGTTACAGAAAATCACAAGTTAGCACCTGGCTTTACGTTCCTCGGTATCTTGATTAAACAGTCATGATACTTGAACATGTGAATAGATGTCCGGAGTACTAAGTACCGGAGTATTAAAGGCCGGACTGAAAAACAGTATTACAGTGTGTAGATTGCGTTAAAGTACAAATCTCTCTTGAACTTCTCTTTCCGAAATTCAACAAAAGTTTTAAATAACTAATTATTATTATTGTTTTTATAAAAAAAAACGTAACATCACGCCTGTAATCTCCGAAGAGGTAGGCAGAGGAGTGTAATACACTCCCACGTCACACCAGTTACGTTTACGTCTTATGGAATAGGTGGTGAGCCTATTGCCATACACCAGGCCCAGATCCAGACTCCGAGTCACTACTAGAAATTCGAAATTACAGAAATCCAATAGTACTCGACCCGGGATTTGAACCCAGGATCTTCCGATCGGCAATCGCGCTTGCACCCACTCGACCAACGAGGCAGTCATTGCTTTAATAGTTTGATGTTATTTATGAAGGGTTTTGTTATTTTTTGTTCCTGTGTTTTTTTACTTTTGTAAGTGTTATCTGTTATTGTTGTAAATTAAAGCTACCATTGCTTTTTTTTTGTTTTGTCTTAATGCGAATAACGCTTAATATTATTAATATTTGTAGTTTATTCATTGAAGGATAAAGACGTTATTAAATAAAATTTTGGGCGTATATTTACGATATGAAAATTCGTTTCATCGTCATAGTTATATGTAATGTGTTCAAAGTCTACCAATAGTACACTAGGGCCTTATAAAAATAAATTACAAGAATACATGGCAAACATAGAAGAGAATATTGGAATGAAGGAAATTATCAATTGTTTAATTACCAATCGAATTATCAATCGAAATTAAAGTTAATTGTTCATAAATAAAGTAAAATAAATTAATTGAAGTTCGAATTCTTCTAAGTCATATTTACGTTCTTCGGACGTGTTATATGGTCTGACAAGAGGTTCTCCAAACGTAGCGTTGAAAAATTCCTTTAAGGCAGGCAACACATCGACAGCCCCTTTGATTTTAAAAATGCCTATAGGCGACGGTGACCAGCCGGTGGACTATCTGCATGTTTGGTTTGCGTTTTAATATAATATTCCTATAAGCAGGACGGAGCGATTCCCTAAATCGTCGTTGTTACAGACAGCGAATAAGTGGAACTCCTGCCGGCGTCCATTTTTCCCGGTTCGTATACCTAGGAATTATTTAAGACAAGAGTGAATAGAAATTTCCTAGGCGAGCGTGCTACATCCTAGGCTGCATCTCGCTTTCCATCGGGTGAGGTTGCAGGGAAACGCCAGCCTATTTGTACATAAAAAAAAATGTGAAAATACGTTAGTTTCTAATCCGAGTGTGTGTGCACATAACGTAACCTTTTCATTAATGAAGGACGCGATATCACGGCAGAACGAATCGCGAGCGGCATCCCAGAATAGGCGTATCGCGGGCCTGTTTGTCAAGTGTTTCAATGGAGAACCGTTTGAAAAAACCATTTCAGTGCGCGCTCTCCGTCCATTGATTTTAAATTTCTATCAACGAGAATCTGATAATGAATCGAGCTTCGACGTTTTGTCTGTATGCCCCTAATAGGCGTTTCCGCGTTTGAAGATATTGACAAGTTCATGCCTCTAGTTTCTCTCGTGTTAGGTTAGGTTAGGTTAGGTTGGGTTAGGTTGAGTTAAGTTAGGTTAGGTTATGTTGGATTGGGCTAGTTTAGATTAGGTTCAGTTAGGTTAGGTTAACTTAGATTTCAGAGTGGTGTGGAGGAACAAAGATTTTCAAGTATTCGAATCCAATAGTACCCGACCCGGGATTTTAACCCAGGATTCCTCGATCGGTAGTCGCGCTTGCAACCACTCAACCAACGAGGCAGACAAAGCAGTTAATTATTAATAAGCAATAAATGTATAATGTATTTTTTAGGTTATGATATTTCCCTTATATTTTTATTTATATGTCACGTGATAAAACAGGATGTAGGTCTGAAGTCACAGGTGAGCTCAACTGAACTTCCGGTTATATTGATAAGTAAGCTAATTATGATTATAAAAATTATCATCAATTAAACTTATATTCGTAGCACTCATTGAACGAGTTAAATATTATAACGTATTTAAAATTTTTTCTCAAATTTTTAATAAAAAAAAAACTGTATCCGAAGAAGCGGGCAGTCATCTTAATTCTTCATAAAAATCAAAATGGCCCATCTGAATCCGTAACATCTTATATAAATACTAGTGTAGTTCATTAAAAGCATGCGAGGCGAAGCAAATTGATTTTTTGCCGATACTTAGCAATGGTACATTAGAGAATGCATGTGAATGGGCAGTTTATACCTTACAAGTACCGGAGCTATCCAGATAATAAGATAACCGGTGAAACCAAGGGATCATTTCCAATTATGCTAAAGCAAGAACATTATTGTAAACGATTTAATATAGAACACACATAAACCTTTTATAATCAAATAACTGGAATACTATTCTATTGCGCGTGTCGTAAAGTCTGCTTTTTATTGTTCTTTTTTATTGTCGATGGTATATAACTATTTTCTGTCTTATGTATATTTACGTATTGAGCTTCTAAAAATAGTAACAAATTATTTTATTGTACAATATTGTTGTAATTTTTTTTACAATTATTTTCAATAATACACTAGTTGTGAAAAAATGCAATGTCAAATGCATCGATCGATGTTGCCAGTAGTAAAAAGATTGTAATAAAGAACAGAGAGTAATAAAACATAACAATCCAAAATATTTGAGAAATAATCAAAAAAATCGAACGAACGTGCAGACATTCCGTTTTTTATTACATTAGTGAGAATTAAAAATATAACGCTAGTCACTTATCCAATCCAGTGCTGGAGCGTGTTAGGTTTTTTGTCGCGGCCACTCTGAGACGCGTAAGGCAATTACCAGAAGCGCTTTGCTTCACTGCTAGGGTTGCCATGAAAAAATTAACTCGAAAATCATGTAAATATTATGCTGTTTAATTCAAATTTAAATAGTTCATTGTAACTGGCGTTTTTTGCAGAAATATATGGTTTGTAATTAAGCTACCGGTTAAATAATTAATTAACTGTTGCAATATTAGCGCATTATTGTAAAATTACTTTAATTTAATTATACATTTAAATATTGTGAATGAATCCAATAGTCGTTTGTGTAGAAGTCGGAAAGAGCTGTTATTTGTTTTTAATTAATATTTTAATAAAATTGATACATACCCAAATACGACTGATTTCAATTCATTGCATTAAGATGAATTGGACTTAAATATAATACTCTGTGTATCTAATTAAGATTAAAAGGTTACTGAACGGAGCTTTTTAAGCCTTTCTATTACACTTACGATTTAACAATTACTGAATGTATAAAAATAGTCAAACCATTTGGTGTTGAAATAAATTATGCATATGTTTCCATGTCAAATTTTAAGACTATTCAGTTTGAAAACGATATCCGGTAAAAAGAGAAAATAAATGGTTAACCTAATACGATAAAGCTGTTGCCGTTCTAAAAAAGCGAAGACTCTTCGGAGCACGATTAAAAAAACTTAAATTGCTCATGGATAAATTGTATTACTTTGTAAAATTCTGTAAGATCTAAGTTTTATCTCTGAGTTGAGGCAGTAATTGCTGAATAACGCTTGGCGCGCATTATTGGTCATTTGCAAAGGTCCCGCCATTTTTTACACTGTGGCTCAATGGCGACAAGCTTGAATGTTAGTTTGCTTTTATCTATGCTGACTGTCACAGCGATAAGATACTAGTAATTTTAAATGTATTTTAATTATAAGATTACAAAGGAATAAAAAATTCTACTATAATTTTTTTCTCTATTAAGAAGCAAGAAATTGAATTGATACTAAAGTTTTAATAAATCCTATGAGCTGTTAGGATCTTTGCTGGTGCAGACATTTTGGCCTTAGAAATTGATGTTGTCAAGAAGATTGTTGTTTCATAAATTGAAGAAACAATATGACTCATACTTTTTATTCTGTAAATTGAGACAAAGATTTTTAATAATGCAAGAATAGATGTTGAATTTTCTATCGGTTTTGGCTGTATTACGCGGAATGCAATGTACTTGAATAAAAAGAAATATTGACTAGCCTTTTGGTGTATTGGTTACGGATTAGCGTTCCTGACCGCTGAGCTGGAGGATGTGGGTTTAGTTTTCGCCTATGACAAATATCTTTATCAAAAGCATCAGTTATATATCATAATATTTATTTTATTTGTTTCCTTACAGAAACTTACCCAAGAATTTTGAATAATCTGGAAACTAGTAGATTGTCCCAAAAAACATTACGTGAGTTAAGTCGGTACGTAATTTGATCATTTACGGAACGATTAATAGTCAATGGATAAAAACACAAAGTTGAAATAAAAAATTCAACATTGTCTATTGTAATAATCAAGATCATCGTCATCATCATGTCAGCCTTTTGCGTTCCACTGCTGGACATAGGCCTTTCCTAAGGTGTGCCACAATACTCGATCCTCCGCAGATTTCATCCAGCCACTACCAGCCGCCTTCTTAAGGTCATCGGTCCAACGATGTACATAAATATATTATCGTAGACAAAGTTAACGTAATCAGTATATTGTAATTCTTGTATCGTAGTGAAATGGCGCCTATCAACCGCAAATCACACGCTGTCCGCTCGCAGCAATGAGTGTTGAAGTTGGTGCAACGAATTTTAAATTTGTTCAATTGACAGTTAGAATGCAAATACCACGTGCGCCGAGCGCCGCGCCATCTATTTATTCATAGGAAAATCTTGCTGCGTCATTATCGTAACTTCACACAATATGATTTTTATTAAAAATACAAAATGTGATATAAAATCATCATACAATGTTAGAAAAAGAAAAAAAAAACTGGTCTTTTATTGCAGTAGTCACTGATTAGCAATCCTGATCGCTGAGTTGGAGGACGTGGGTTTTATTGTTGGGTAGGTTGGATTTGGTTGGAAACCTGCATGCCTTAGAATTTAAAAAAAAAAAAATTTCTAAGGCGTGTGAAGTCCGCCAACCCGCACTTGGCCAGCGTGGAGGACTACTTCCTTAACCCTCTCAATATGGGAGGAGGCCCATATTCTAACAGTGGAATGTTAAAGGGTCGATTATTATTATTATTATTTATTTAGGTTGGATTTTAAAATATAAAACTGTCTATCAAATGAGGGATTTCGTCCATCTATTTGTCCAGTCTTTGTAAGTTTACAACTGAACACATAGTGCTCAAAATCAACGCTAATCCACCCAGTGCTAGGCTAACTGGCTGATGGTAGCTTTAGTAAATATGTGTACAATAAAATACATACAAAAAACCAGAAAAATATTATTACTTTATTTATTATAGATAAATTATATTTCGAACCTTAACACAAAACAGTGTTGCCAGCATAATTAAAGATTAAAAAATGATAATATGTGTTATGTAATTTATTATTTAAATTAAAATTTATATTTCACACCCGCTGCTAAATAAATGTATGTGAGGATTGTGCGTGCACAAACCTCTTAGGAGTGTAATAAGTCAGTGTGACAAAGACAATTTAGATGTCCTCTCGTTATTACCCATACCATTTGGTTCGTTTGTAGCGATTTATATTTCATTCATATGTTAGACTGCTTCTCCAATTAGTGAAGGGTGGCGGTATTATTCTTCTTTGGTGATTATGAATGAATTCTTATTTAGAAAAAATCGTCCTAGACTTAATAATAATATTTGTTAAACAAAGTGACTAAACTTACTGAAACTTATAAAAGCTTGCACGCATACAGTTTGATATTTTAAAAACATTATGTATAACTTTAAACGGGTTTTCTTTCATCGTGACAAGTGATATCTACTAATCGACCCATTTGTCATTCCATTGTTGGAATATGAGTCTCCTCTCATGTTGAGAGGGTAAAGGCCATAGTTTGCCACGCTGACCAAGTGCGGGTTGGCAGACTTCACACACTTTAGATTTTTTTTTATAAATCCTAAGGTGTGCAGGTTTCTTCACGATGTTTTTCTTCACTGTTAGCAAGTGACATTTAAACTTAAAACGCACTTTTATAAAGAGGTGTGCGCTGTGGATTTGAACCCAGCACCTCCGGAGTGAGAAGCTGAATTACTAGGCTAAGTGATATCTATAAATGACAAAAAAACAAGTCTTAATACGAATGGTATAAAATTTACAAATAATATTCCGATAATAATAAACAAAGAAATATCTCATAGTAAATTTAGGAATAAATCAATGTCTTAGCAAATAAATTGAAGTAAATTATTAAATTAATTAATTGAATTCCATTTCATATTTATTCCATCAATTTAATTTAACGTCGAATTCATGTCACGTCGCGGTCTGACCAATTTATTGTCGGGCGACAAAATAACATTCTCATAGCTAAAATAAAATAAATCATTAGATTATTAATTCAATTAATTTAATTCCGTTTCATTAATTCTATTTAATGGAGAATTCCTATCACGTTGCGGTCTGGGAAATTTTATGATCGAGTGACAACATTGTTGCAAATCTGTCACTGATTGAAGTCGTTGTTTTTTAATATATGCGAGGTATGTGGACTAAATCTATTAAATAAACTTTAAGGGTCTATTAATTTAATTTCATTACTTGTATCTCAAACAAAATATATAAACGAAATGTTATTTTGCTTATTTTATTTGTCGATCTAGAAGTGAAAAAAGGAAGAGTGTGTATTGTATGGAAAGGAAAAATTGGAAGTATATAGAAAACCACCGGAAAGTTCTGCATAATATCCTCTAAGGTATTTGAAATCGCCAAAGGACAGTTCACTAGCTTGGTAAGTTATGCCTCAATCGTTTACAAACAGAAGATATCAGAAGCAGTTAGATGTTCATAGTTTAATTACATGAGAATTCAAGAACCATCACGTTATTACCTTCCACGGGTACTTTGGAGTTGCGTGTTTCAAACGGCTGTTGTTAGATAGAAAAGTGCTGAACAAGGTAGGTGGGTACAATTTTAACAGCATAATAACGTGCTTTCACTATCAAGTTAATTGTATCTCGGCATCGTTTTAAACGAAATGATATAATACACTGTCCACAAACAGAGCAGATAAATGCTGGCAATTACTCAGTGGCAACAGGTGCGCGGCAGTTAGGGCGGCAAATTTCATAAATAGATAAATACATTCGTATATACGATTTGAGCTAATCAATAACAATTTCTTGGTGCTAGGAATGATTGTATGTTACAGTCATGTTATGCTGTTCGATTCCTTTTAGAAAGTTCGAGAATGTTAGCGAAAGTACTAGAGAAAAAAGATTCTTTTTCTTTTGAGTGATCTATCGGAAAAGACGTATACGCTCATTAGGCGTTGTATGGTTATACGGAGTTCAATTGTTATAATATTTAGCCATTCCAGTTTTTCCTTTGCCTTCGTAGGGCCCTAGGACAAACTTCACTGGACTTTCTGTCGGGAGTGTTCGCATCGCTCAAATGTATAAACTGGCACTTTATAATATAATAAAGGTTATCAAAAGTTCTCTAAACATAATAAAGCGCTTTTCTCATCTTACATAGTTTAGTAATATATCATCGCATAAGTGTCAAAAGCGCTTGATATTTGGTACGTGAAACATTTAGATCATTCTTACACACTCATATATACAATTAAAAATTCTTTGTTATTTCAAGCGAATTTTGGAATTTAAGCATATTACTTAACAATAATAAATTGTCGCTGAAGATTTTGTTGACATTATAGTCTTAAATATGTAGCGATGTATTTTTCTGTACTCTTCTTTTTAAATGTATACAAGTGCAACGTAGCAATCGATACAGACAAAAACACGTATAAATTATTAAAGTGCGCTCCAGAGCTCAGAAGCAGATGGCTGAAGAATAAGCCACTGGGTTATTACAACCAGTTTATATTTTTTAAATCTTTTAATTGCAAAAATTGTCATTATAAGGTAAGCTTGAATGTCATTAAACTAAATTAGTGAAATACGGCGCTAGTAAAAAGCAAGGAGTTAACAATGTATTAAATTTCAATAATGGACTACTAATTTTCCATTTATTTCTATTAACATCGATGGAACAGCACAAATAGCGATAACGGTCCATTGCAACAGATAACGCTTTAATTTACCGCCATGATTAAAGCTGTAAACTTTTTAAAATGTATCTCTATGGGTGGCACAGATAATAAAGGCCGACAGTATTTAAAACGTTCAGTTCCATAGAGTATAAAGGCTCGTTCTAAAATGCTAGGGCAACATAATTAATAGCATGTAGCGATGTTGTGAGCAACAATGAACAGTTAATGAAACGATTTGGCGACAATGATGCGATGTTGGAGCGATACTGAACCGGATTTGAGCGGATATAAGCTACACGCGATTAGATGTTCTTAATTTAAAATGTAGATATACATTTTTCTTCTTTTTTGGTGGTGTGTTAAGCCAGGTTCTTAAATAATGTTTTATATTATAGTGTTCAAACGTAAGGAATAATATTATGCAAATTATATGTGTTATTTGCATGTTAGCATCTTTATTAATGTTAATTTAGATTTAAATAAATATTTGAATGGCAACACTAAAAGAAGGCGAGTCGGTTTTTGTTCGAGACATGTCTTAGGAAAGGGTTTTTGAGAGGGCTGTTAAAGAAATTTGTAAAAATATTAAGCGAAACGTGTATTGGTTGAGCTTAAAGAATTTTGACGGCATTTACCGATATTTATCCGAATATAATGTAATTCAAAGGTGGAAATAATATTAAAGTTGTGTTAGAATTCAATATTTCTTACAGAAATATGAAGTTAAATTTTAAATCTAAGTAAAAATGTCATGATGTTTTTTGAATAACGTTAAATAACATTTTAGTTAAACAACGACCAAAGATATTCTTTTTCAAACAAATTTTATTATAATAAATATACCTACACGCCTGGTACTTTCCGGGGTAGACAGAAAACACTGAGTGTCAAATGTAAAAAAACCACGCTAAAAGTAATAGACAAAAAGTCTCTATATCTGAAACAGAGACTAGTAGTCTAGCGTTTGACTTGGACCATTTGTGGCGTTCTATTATCGTTGACCATTTAAGCCGCATTGTACCCCATTGTGTGAATGTGGGTACGGTGAAAAACGCGAATCGTAGCCACAATGGCGCGTAGAATGCTCTAATGCCACTCTAATTTTACGCTTAACCACACCTTTCGCCATTAAACAAAATTATTGCCACAATGGTTTCAAGACTTTCAAGTGAACAAATGTATTGGAGATTCGAAATATTGGAACAAAAGCGCGGGTCGGCCGGTGCCCGCGCATTCTGTACACGACGTATTTTGAAAATGTACTATTGTTTAAATTGTTAACTGGATTAATATTTCGCATAAATGGAGCGGAACAGCCTTACGTTCGAAATTTCTCGAAACTCTCTCCCTTTCTGTAGTTCCTGATTACAGTGTTGCCAATATCGTTCTTGAATAATTCAATTGAATGTTCGCATTTTTCAGTAACATGTAAATATGTTATGGTTTTTATCAAAGTGGTACATAGTTTATATTTTGGCTCTCCATTCCGACTTTTTCGAGTGTAATGTTGAGTCAGCCATCGCCGAGTTTAAGAAGTCGATTGTTATTTGATGGCTGTAATAGTGCATTTTGAGGAATGTCTGAAATTGAAGTCTTTATAAAATTTTCGTGAAGAGAAAGCGTGTAAAGTTTGTTAAACAGTACTTAAACAATAATACTTATTAAATTTTTTTGGTATTAAGATTGCCTTGTTGGTCGAGTGGTTGCAAGCGCGACTGCCGATCGGCACGTCAGGGGTTCAAATCCCGGGTCGGGTGTTATTGGATTATTCTAATTTGGAATTTCTACCAGTTACTCGGAGGCTATAGATTCATCAGTTATTCCATGGGACGTAAACGCATCTTTTGAAACGTGGGAATGTGCTGCATTCCTCTGTCTACTCCTTCGAGGATTACAGGCATGTTGGTACGTTTTTTTAAAATTTAATTACTGAAATTAGAAGTAGAATAATTTTCAACCAGCATTTAAATAGCTAAAAAAATTGTATGGTTAATAATATTAAAAGTTCAAGAGGCTTATGAGAAACTTATGAAAGAACGATTTCTACAAAAGCTTTAAAATCCTGGTAACATTTTAAAATGTAACTGACATTTTTGCTTCTCGTTCAAATTGACCGCGCACGATTTAATCCATAGTTTTGCTTAGCATTAAATATAATTAAATAAGGCTTTAACCTATTGCTTGACTTAAATGACGGAAATTATATAACTTATCCTACATCCGGTATCAGGTACTAATTTCTGCCTTTTTTCTATTATAAGATTTTCTTCAGGAAACAACTGTATTTCAATACAGTTTTGTCCTTTTCGTATACATACGGTCAATTGTCAATGTTTACGAATGTTAAATATATTTTTCTATATGATGAGTGTGTTCAATATAAAAAATACGCCAAGTCTGTAAAAATACGGCTTCTTTCATTTGTTCCTCTCTGCTTTTACGGGACCTGGTGCGATGACGTAATAACAGGTTCTTCTAAATGGTGTACTATTCAGATAAAGAAGAAAAATAAGTAGAGAAGGAGACCAACAAAAGGTACAATACTTGGGGATTGTCCCGCTCAATTTTCCAGCAATCCGACCACCTACACGACTTTAGACGCTCGCAGGAGACAGTAAAATTGAGATAATGTTAAACAAAAGCCGGGCACTAGCGAACGAAATGTAATGTGGACAGCTGTGCCCGTTGCACTTTAAGTGTTCCTCCTATGAGCGGTTTTCGCACAAGCCCCACCGATCAGGCACTCGCGTGCGACGCTGGACGCTCGACGCTGGATATTATTTATCTTGGGTAAATTGCATGTGATTACTTGTCTCGGATTGTTTGTAACAGGTGAGTTATCTCGTGCATATTTGGAGGCGTTAGATTTTGCCAAACAACTTGCACTTGGCTCAGGGATTTATGTTTCGTACATTTCTTTGTTATTTTACTACTAAATGTTTCGTGAGTATTTATTTTTTTATTTTTATTTTTTTTTTTTTTTAACCGACCCTTTTTTTTTTTTAACATTCCACTGTTGGAATGGGGGTCTCCTCTCAT
>DWJK01003168.1:0-13489 GCA_018248815.1 Croniades pieria auraria
TTAAACTTAAAACGCACATTTTTAAGAGGTGCGCGCTAGGATTTGAACCCGGTCTCCCGGAGTGAGAAGTCGAATTTAAAACCACTAGATTAGATAGACATATTTGAAAAATTGTAGTTTTAACCATTTGGAGTAACTTGATAAATTTACGTTGTGTCAACGAATGTATGAGAATTCAGCGTACGTACTTAAAGGCATACAGGTGCAAATTGTCATATGATAAAAAATGTTTTATTTATTAATCGATAACATAATCAGCACAACAGAGTTCTCTCACTACTGCACTATCTTATTTTAATTACTTATCTCTTACCTAATTACTTGTCTCTTCAAAGCAAACGAAAAATTTATTTACAACGTATTGACTAAGTATTTACTTACTTAATTTTTTAAGTAAATGTATTTAATATTTTTAGTTAATAAAATAAATTATTTGCCCATAAAATTATTACTATAAATAATAAAATAATAAAAAAAAACCGAAATGTGCAATGATGGCGCGTCGATCGCGCGGCTTGCGGCCGAGAATGCACGTGGGTGCAGGCAACTACCAGGGTGCTATAAACGAGCGGAGTTGTACCTGCACATTGCCTATACGGCCGCATGAAGTGCAACACTCGACACTCGTGTGAGTGCGAGCACAACAATTATATCTAAACTCGAAGGTTTCATTAGGAAATCGCGTAATGATAAGCGTACAACGTATTGTTATTTTTTTCCATTTAATTATATCTCGTATTTTACAAGAGTTGTAGACACGATGCAGGGTAATATTTACAGAATGTTATAGACACTTTGTATATCACGGTATTAACAATAGATTATTTTATTTTTTATCCAGTATGTGCAGGCCAGCACCAAAATTACAGTTAAACTAAATGACACTTTCAATTACAATTTGACAGATTAAAAAAAAACGAATAGAAAAAGAACGGACTAAATTATCCGTAAAACATGTTGAAGAGTTATATGTGGTGAACTAAAATTATACCTAGGGCAGGTAGTGGAATCATAATTATTATAACGGAAAGTAAAGTCCTAATTCCCAACAGATTTAGTTTCTCGGTTTAGTTTTAAACTGATGACATAATAATAGTGACTGCTTCATGCACCAAAATTATGCACTAGTGCAAGCTGGAACACGACTGCAATAAACACACATACAATACAATAGACAAAAAGTGAAAATAATAATAAAAATAATTAAAACAATGAACTAAAAATACTAATATATCGTTACAATCTATAAAGTGTATATCTATAAAAGGAAAATAATTCATTTTTGCGCAGTAAAAGAAGTAACAAAATAACTGAGCAAGTAATTGCAGGAGATTTACAATCAGTGAATGGCTATTAAAAGTGCAATCTTCGATCTGCATTCCGCTAATGCATCACTGAAAGCAGGTAATGCTCTCGCTTTTACTCGATCACCTGGTGGCGGTGGCGCTGGTACGTGCGCACGCAATAGATGTTGCTTTCTATGCAGCGAGGTGGAGGTGTCCGCTAACGTCAGGAGCGCGGGTGCGCGGGCGCGGCATAATTGCGCAGATCGTTGTACATCTAACGCCATACGGGGCAACGAACGCACGCAGCTGCCCGGGAAATAGATCCCGTCCTGACTATTTCAGAACACAGCTTAGATACCAGTCGCTTGCATTGCTTGCGTTGCACCCAACCTGTAACGTGAGAACGCAAGAAATTACGGCGCCGCGAATGATAACATAAATTGCAATATTCCCGTCTTTTCCTACGGGACGCTGCTTAGTATGTTATTAAAATAAAGCGGGTTTTTCACAAGCCTCTATACCTGGGACGTACGCTAGTTGTTTTTTCTCACAACGTGATTGAAGTCTTCAACAAATTATTAACAGTCTGTTTTCATTACATTGGTTATGTAACCGCCTGTGTATGTAAAATTTTAAAATGAATAGTTTATTTCCCATTTGGTTGGACATGCATTTGAACAAGCGTTGTCGTAAACTTCAGAAAGTGCTGCTGCACTTTAATGTCACATAGCTTTAATACAAAACAGCGCACGAAAGGAAAGTTTTGGAATTACCAGTTTTATTCAAATTGATTCACACATCGTAATGATTATAATTGTACACACACTATCATTTATGCATTAAATTATACTAAAGTGATTAAATTGACGGATAGACGCGGCCATATATCTATGCAGATAGATCTGACATGCGTCTACATTATAAACTCCCTTCATACATGTACCGTGGGTTCGGAGATTTCCAATATAAATAACTTGACATCGTGTCTTAAATCCCTAAAGAGGTAGGTCACGGAGTTTAATACATTCTCAGGTTTTCACCAGTTAGGTTTACGTCCCACCATGAAATAGGGGCTAAGCCTATTACCATATATTGGGCACAAATTCAAAATCTCAACCACTATTTAGATTTTCAAGTTGGTAAATAATACCCGATCAGTGATCGAATCCAGGACCAGAAGTCGCGTTTGCGACCACTCGACCAACGCAGCAGTTAAATATTAATAAACGCGTACATATACGAGTGTTACCTCCGCACTCCTGGCGGGAGTAATGGATGTGGAAATAGCACGGCAGCTCTGTAAGGGTTGAGATAATTGATACTTGGTGTTGTCTGCTTACCCCGTAAAATACCTGGTTCAATAAAATAATAACAATGTATACATTAATGTATACAGATCTGGATATAAAATAGTATAAACAAGTGCGATATCGCATCGGTTGGAAAGTGTCAGGGGCGCCGTATCGGCGTATCGTAATCTCCCGGCCCACTTAGTGCGCGAAGTTCACCGGGCCGTTGCACTGCGCGGATCGAATGCGCGCGCGCACTCCATGCGAAAGTGATTCACGTCATCACACGTACTCTCTCTAGCCGTACACAGTGCAGAATGCACTAGGTTTCTAAGCGATTAGACTACTGGTTTCCACGCAACAGAATAAATGTTTTACGATTCGTTTTTGATAGTTTTTAAAAGTGTTTTTTTTAATTGTGTAATAGTATCATATTTAAGTAACAATTGCTATTGATTTCTTTATGTATGATATTTCGACTGTTTTTGATAATATCACCTAATAGAAATATCACCTAAAACGTATACCATGGCTTTAAAGGTATTATTTCTATAGTGTTTTTCGTGTTTTTAAGCTAATAAAATAAGACAGTTTTAGAAGCTCATGTTAACGTGTACCACAAGAGCGAGTACTTAGTTGCTAACTGGTAACTAGATATAAAAGAGTCTTGAACCCGAGCCGGGAATGCTGGTAATAGAAAAAAAAACGCAATGTTAGAAGCATCTAAGTCGGGTGCACTGGCCGCGCGGTGCCACTGACCCGCAGCTCGCGTGCGCCCGCGCACCGTAGCGCGCAGCTACGGCTGCTACGAGCTGGGGAGCAGAAGACTGAAACTTGTTACTTACTGGGATAGGCATAACACTCCGCGACTTTTCCTTTCTCAAAGAAAACAATTAAATTAATAACATAACTGCATATAGGCAGTTTTGTAGACGGTGGAGTGCGGTACTACTACATTTCATGTTTTTCGTTCAATGGACCAGTGGGTGACCCTGTTCCCTTACACTGGGCACAAGTTCACAAATAATCATGAGATTAGTGATCGAAATGAAGAATTTTTCTCATTTTCTTATATGGTCGCTGCTAATCCTTCATTGACACTAATACATTTATGAGTATAGTTAGCACTATGAATACGATGATTTAATATTTTGTTGAAGTGACGAAGTATTTATAAAATCGCACAATGAACTACTGCGATGTTTGAAATGAAAAATTCTTCTAGTCTTTAAAAATATTCCGTTATATGAATAGTTTATATGGAAATCCTAAAGATTCTTAGATTGTTCTAGAATATTCAAATAAAATATTAGTATGTTGCCAGCGTTCTTCGACCTTCCATTTGGGTGAGTCATACGACAATATTATACATTTGATATCTGTTGGCAAATGAATTTTCCACTATAAATAGATGTGTCTTCCTTGTGGAAGAGCCCATGACGTGTCTGCAGGATCGATACCGGAAAACCCTCTCGAATGGCTGAAACTGCCGTGACTCATTGCGTCGTATTATTGTGTTCAATAGACAAAATCTGTTCGTTCGTACTATATAATAATTGTCGTAAGACTTTATCGAGTTGTATAAGTATCAGCAAATACATGTGCGTGGGTAAATGTCAAATTATTTTATTTAATTGTTTTCTAATCAAAATGGTAACAGAACTAAATTTAGTAGGATATATTTATGTAGCTAGCAGTAAAACATGTATAGTAAATGTACAATCATTCTTTAATTTGTCATTTTGCCGCCAAACGAACATTGTAAACATATTTAACAGTCCGTGTCAAGTGCCTCATGAAGGATATATAAGTCCCCCAAGTCTTATAGCGATACATAAATTTGTAACCAAATGATATCGATTTACAATGCACTGACCGGGAACAAGGAGGGCGAAGTCATCACTCGGCCGGCACCGTGTTGCATATTCTAAATCCTTCCAAACGGTTACATACCAATTTCGCATTGAAACATTAATTCGCCTCAGTGAATACATTGACCCTGTGTGTTTACGTAAGTCGCTTTGTTCTGAAGATAGCCGATACAGACGTTAATATGAAAACTCGTGTTGCATCTTAATATCTTTTATTATCCAAATTTTATTCGAACCTAATCGTATAAAGTAAGTACTGACTGGTGTGGCAGTAGAAGCCACCAAAAAACCCAGTGTGCATGTATGTATAAAGAGAGTGATGAATTTAGAAAAAGCACTATAGAGATATTTGGCGTACATGCTCTCTGCCTATCTCATTAGGGAGCTGGTATCATAATATAGATATTAATAATAATAATATAAAATTACAGTTATTCAGTCAATATCAGTAAGCATATTAATAGACACTCAGAACAAGCTCAGGTTCAGCAGTGGGCTGAGACAGGCTGCTAAGGTGATGGCGGTGACAAAATTGTTATATTTACCGGAAGTAAGTACAGTACTATTCGTTAGTGGCACCTGTCATCAGAATGTTGGACCCGTCAGTCAGTCTCTAGTTCCGTAAAATGCAAGCCGACTTGCACATTTGCATACTGTTTTTTATGAATGTGATACTGAGATGCATGATGCAATAATTATGGTTGACGTTCACGGCTGTTTATAGGAAGCTTCAACTCCTTTGATATTTTCAACTATTGGTACCCAATAGTAAACTTCGAGACCAATGGTTAATGCTCCCTTAAAAACACTTAAACGCCTATAACAAAGATAGCACTTGGCGTCACCCGTCAAATAGCATATCGAGAAACACGCTTGGTCTAATACTGCTTGCATTCTGCTCTTACGGCAGAGCAATGAGAGGTTTTAAAAGATTCATATTATGCTTCCTTGCGTTAGGCGGAAAGTAGATGAAAACAAATCGAACCACCGAGGAAATTCACCAGCGGATCAGACGTATGTAGATGCTAGTTTGCTAATTTGTACAATGACAAAAAGGTGTGAATGTAAGTGGATCAGTGAGGAGGTAGGTAATGTGGTGACGTGGATAATAATACAGATGGAGTGAAGCGCGCGGGCAGTTTTTGCTGGTGGCGGGCTCCGCATACAGATGCGACCCGCGGCCGACGACCTGCCCGGCGCTTGACCTCGCGCTGCAGGCGCACCGCGCAGCTTCCACTCGCTTAGATTTTCATTTAATAGAAAATCTCATTGCATTTTCATTTAATAGAAAATCTGTATTCGTTTTCGTTTAATAGAAAATTTCAATTTGTTTCTAGAAGAGGGCTTCTATAAAAATTAGAGGATAGTCAAAGTAACTGGTGAGACAATAAATCGTATCATTATTTAAGTGTTTAAACCTGTGTCATTATTTAAACGTATTTTAAATGTTTTTGGTCCACTTTTATGTGATGGCTATTATAATAATGATAACAATAATTGACCCATTTGTCATTCTGCTGTTGGAATATGGGTCCCCTCTCATAATGAGAGGGTTAAGGCCATTGTCTGTCATGCTGGCCGAATGCGGGTTGGCAGACTTCACAGACCTTAGAATTTTTTTGTCATAAATTCTAAAGTGTGCAGGTTTGCTCGCCATGTTTTCCTTCACCGTTAGCAAGTGATATTTAAACTTAAAATGTACTTTTTGTAAAGAGGTGCATGCCATGCATTTGAACCCAGCACCCCCGGAATGAGAGGCTGTGACGGTTACTGATCATTTATTTATGTCATTAGTTGAATCAGTTTTAGTTTTGTAATGCACACCTTAATATTTTTTGAACTAGTATTGGAGAGTACTCACCTTAATAAGTTTTATTTTGGCAGCCGCCCACTTCGCTGGGTGTAGATTGACAATTTCATAACATTCTTACATATCAAGTAATCATTTTAAATTCATAACGTTTAAACCGCTGGTATAGTTACACATTGTCGTGTATACGTGCTCAATATTGGAGACAATTACATTAAGATTTTCAAATGTAACGTAAGAGGATGTGGATAGGGTAGGATGGATGTTAGATTAAGACACAAACAAACGGTAACGGTAACTTTTATTCAAACAGCGCCACCTTTTGGTAAATTGTATTACTAAAAATGGGCTGTGTTAATTCAGGTTATAGTCAATTTCATCCAAATCCGTTTCAGCTTGAATGAACAGTAAACATGCACATAGACTTTGCTTTTATAATAATAGTGAGATAGTTAATGATAAAACTGTTATAAACAGTAAATACTTGCGATGTCGAAAATGTTAGTACATAGAAATAGATACATACATATAAACGTACCTATAGCTGGGATGTTTCCTATCCTTACCCATTTTTATACGAGAGAATGTTTGAACAGAAGCACAATAGACGAGCATATAAGCGCGCGAATAGAAATCTTAGAATACAGCTCATAGAACTTTCCTATGAAAGAAAGCACGTGTAAAGAAAATATGAGTGTAAAAAGCGAATCCTTTATGTTGTCTTTCATATATCAACATAATACATAGCGATTTCCCAGCCAACCTACTGCGACAGTTTAGCATTGCTAAAATTGATGACAAAAAAATGTTGAGCCCGACAATAATTTATATAATTCAGTTGGCATTTTCATCATATCTTATACAGTAAAAAGGCTTAATGTCTTAAATTTAATTTTTCATTTCATAATAATCATTGTGTTTTTCCTTAGAAGACGCAAAAAATTACAATGCAAAAGTAGTTGACAAAGTTATGCAAAGTTATTAACATACTTGTGCTTGGAAAACTATTCATTAAAATAGTCCATATCACGCAGTCACATGCCAATGTGGTTAAATTATCGTAACAATCTTTCTAAATTCTTGAAGAAAAATTGGGATGGCACGGCACCGTCTTGAACGATTAGTAATTTAGTAGTAAATTAGATTAAATCGCGCTAAAACCGAATTTTAACATAATTTCGGGCTTATTATGAGCATTAACGCATGTTAAAAGAATTTTTTTTTTAAATTAATTGTATATTACTTTTAAAAATATTCTATGTCATATAATTATACTGTACACGAGCGCTGAGAACTCCATTTTCGGAGTACGACTATGTAAGTATTTCTGTGTTATTAAGTAGTTTAATTTTGATTATTTTGAAATATACACGGCTATGTAGGTGCTGTAGTGACCAATTAATGGATATTTTGATAGATTAACATAATGTTACTTGATGATGGACATATAATTAAATCTTAAATTATATATTCAGATAATTAATAAGTGGTAGTATCATACAGCTCTGCCTACATTTTCGGGTAAATATAGACGTGATGACATATTATGATATTTATAAATAAAAGTAGGCTCACCCCCTATTCCATGGGACGTATAAAACAACTGATGAAAACTGGCATATGGAATTTTTATGCCTTCCTCGTCCGTGAAACACAGGAACGATGTTAGAGATGTGAGTACTTTTTGTAACGCAAATACCGTGTGAAATAAGAAGAGAACAATTTCTATGGTCTTATTAGGTAATGGTATCGTTACCGGACATCTTATCTAACGTTTCCGTTCTTATACAGAAAGCTTATCCGTACATTGCAAATACTGGGATTAGGCCACAATTTTGGGTTCAGCACTTGTCCTGCTCTGTAAGAGATTGAATAAAAAGGACAGCAAAAAGTGTTTTTCGTCTAGGTTACTTAAGAAATGCAGTAAGAGCGGTATTGGCAGATAGTTCTCGGTCGCGGCCAAGGCATGCGCGGTCAGGGGCATAAAACTTTATCCAATAATATACTGGATACATTTTAGGTATTTCCTTATTAAATTGACTCTACATTGAATATGTTAATGTTAAATTAACATATAAATGCCACAAATTTTTACATTTTTGGCCCCCACGTATCTGCAAAAATATATAAATATAACAGAAAAATAATTTGAGCAATATAATTTTAATTCAATAATTTTGCAGGGAAACTTGCTAATTTTGTAAATGACTTAAAATCGTCAAATTCTTTCTGACTTAAATTTTTGAGTTTGTCTCTGTACGGTTCCGTAGTATAATAATCAATAGTCCAATAATAAAAAACCTATGAATTTGAAATATCATGCCTGCAGAACTTTCGTTTATATGAGAAATGTACCAGGGGCGCAGCACTGGCAAGAGAGTCGTCGGCCGAGGCCAAGGCCCGCTCGGTCAGGGACGCTCGATCTCGATTACAATTATTGTATTGTATGCACGCTTACTGCAATAACAGCATTAATTCAACCATCACAAACGCGGTATTCATTCATTCTTACACTAATGTTTTATTCATATCTAATACTATGGCAACGGAACCAAAAAATATTGACTGATTATTTAAATAGAAAAATTCAAATTTCGAGGATATAATCTCGAATCTGACATTGACTCTAGATTTTTTACGTGTAACAAAACACATCCAAGCAGAACGTTCGAGACAAAGTGGTTCTTATAATTGCAGGTAGCGCAGCGGAAGTTGCGTTTCCTTGTTGGCGTCTTTAAAGGGTTTTGTGATCGCGAGTGAAACCAAAGCCGCTGAAACAGACGGTATTGTGAGCCATAATCACACTCTGTGTGTAATGCATGTTTGTATGTGCGCTGGGTTACACGCCGGTGCGGAAACGAGGTGCGTCGGGCTTCTCCCGTCTGGCCCCACACCCCTGTCCACCCTGTCTGCAAGCCTCCTCGCCCCCTTTGCACCCTGCCCCCTGCTGTAATTCACTCTCACTAACCCACTGCAGCACAGTCAATCATGCATATCGCACGCCCTGTCTAATTCAAGGCAAAGGCGACGTTGTGCGCAAACAATTCGAACTTACCAATTTAACATCTCTACTCCGGAAATTATAAACATACTAAATATCGCTGATAAGTCTATTGAACGATAATTGAATATGTTATAATATGGAAACGGATAATTTAATATATTTACTATAGTGAATGCTAACAGAACGGTTAAGAATAAAATGTTGAATAACTTAATTGGAAGGTTTTTGTGGAAATATTAAAAATTACTTATGATAGGGAAAAAATTATAAATTACCGAAAATATATATCGTATTCATAATTTTGATAAATCTTGGAGCTTCACCTTAACGGTTAAATGTTTTCGAGATATTATAGAGTGTAGTAAAATAATTGGCTCTGTTGAATGAACATTGAAGTTTTCCTTCTTATTTTTATAATAATAAACGAGACGATGTAGCGATAGTCCCACAGTCATAAAAATATAAAACGTGGAAGCCCTCTTCAATTTTAACTGAAACGTCGTACAAGCATTCTTCCAGGGTTTTTGTTCGCGACACACACTACATCGGTTAAAAGCGTCGATGCATTCTGTTTTTATAATGTGTACAAGTCGTCGGTGAAAGCGCCAGGGTAGCGGGTAGGCGCGGGGAGAGGGGCGCGGGGCGCGACAGGGGAAGTGCCCCCATGTCTAGACTGGGTCGGTAGTTTTCCGGGATTCAGCCGGCTTTGACTGCAGTCTGCTCACCCACTCATTGCGCTCTACCTCCAAACGTACACCTACGTACACGCGACCGTCTGAGGGCCCTCGTGGCATCAGGCGCAGTTTTTGTATTACTTTTCTTTAGAGACGGCTACTAGGGTGGAGGAATGAATGCTCTTGTCTGTAGGGAATCTTCGGAGCGTTGGAAGAGCAAAGAGTGAAAAGAATAGGAAGGAGGCAATTACACAGTTGAAGTAAACAATGTCAGGGACACGTGTGTACATCTGTTATCCCGAGCACATACTCGTTATTTTAATTAGACGACGATCTAGATAAGGGTTGCGTCGCACGGGTTGTCATTCATGAATGTCTGAGTGATTTTGTGCTTTATAAAAAGTAATTTTTAAATTTAGAAACAGAAAATTGTAGTTATTTTGCAGCGTGATATTTGACTTCATGTAATTCGCCTAAAATTATATTACATCGACTTAAATATAATCATATATGAAATTTTTTGACTTTATTTTTATGCAAGTACTATAAAATATTTCATTACATTTAGATAAATAACCTATTTCAGGGATAAATAATTATACAGAGAAAAAACGGAATTGTATACTTATTATTAATCAATTTAGGATTTGTAGGGGTCATTATATTTTTTTGCTGATATATTGGATAGTTTCAATACGTCAAGGTCTCAACACAATTGATCTCGTTTGTGTATACATTCTCTATTACATTTTGATTAAATATTTTATTACTTAAAACAAGTACTTCAAGAAAGGCACCGGAAATCTTTGGCTACGTAACGGCGTGTCTGGTTGCATGTTTAGCGATTCATTGAGGGCTCTAAATAGAACCGTCGCGTTCACAAACAATAGACAGTTTCCGTCTAATAAGCTTTTGTGAGACCGACTGGCGATTGTCTATCCAATCCATGTATTTGAAAACCTTGTTATACTAACACGATACATTACACAGAATTCAGCTGATTATTTGTCATTCATATTTCTACCAATATGACACGCGTTAACTTGAAAATGTCTATTCAAATATGTTGGTTTTGTTGCTTGTAATACGACTTCGCGCCTGTACATCCTTCAAGGGGTAGATAGAGGAGTGTAGTACTCCCAATTTTCACGAGCTATGTTATACATACGACAATAGGGGATGAGTGTGTTGACACACACCGGATACAAATACAGACCGGCGTTACTACTGGGAATTTGAACCTACAAAACCCCAAACTGTATTCTAAGTAAGTGTACTAGAGTCGAATGTGGATCGGTGTAAACAGACTGCGACAATATGCTACAAATGCAGTTTGCTTCCAATCATGAGTATAAATTGACACGTTTGTTCTCAATAAATATTTTGATGACTTGATTGAAATATATTTATAATTTGTAAGGTAAAAATATTTACTGAAATCCTTGGGCCTGTACAAGCTGTGGTGCGATCACGTGTGGTAAGTACGACACGTACACCCCCATTTCAATATTAATAATATTCGATTATAACCTAGATTAATATCACGTAAAAATTTGTATATAAAATACGTTTCAACCCAATATAGCACTGATTATATGTTGTCATTGTCTATGTAAGGAACTAGTGTTTTTTAATCATGTCTAAGTTCCTATTTCAAGACATTTTAAAAAAGGAACGCTTTTCTTAAATAATAATAACAGACGGATTTAAATTTAGAATGTAATGATGTTTTTACAGAAGTAGGTTTTTTATGCGTTAACTATTTATTGAGTAAATATACAATAATTTTGGAAAAGTGATGGAATTATGTCTTGCTTTGCGCTATCATATAAAAATGGGATCTCACAATGAGACATGAACCCAATTTAGCAATACTTCATTAAATACACACGTATCTCACAACGCGTGATGTTAACAGAACATGTCACACATTAGACAAACATATATATTTGTCCAATGTTTTCTATTCAACAGATAATACAATACCGTAATGCAGTATTAATTAAATTGGCCTAACTTTAGTTTCATAATACGAGTACTTATCCTGCATTTCCAGTTTATTGCCGCTTCTATTGATCGACACTGAGATACGGAAAAGACGAAACATATGAGATGAGAGAATTAATAAAATTGGCACGATCCCATATTGTAAATGGCAGAAACAAATATAATTTACGACAACTTTGTTTGAGCGGAAAGCGCAGACGTATTGAAACGGCCGTCTTTTAGCGGGTTATTTTCCAAGCTTGCAATCGCTTAGTCTTCCTGGCGCAGTCGTAACGTGCGTGGTACCGAAATAGTGCGGCTAATTGTGTTTCATAACATCGGACTGAAGGGTCGTAGCTAAGGTATATTTAGCGAGCGAGACGGGGCGCGGTGCGACGCGGAAGCGTAGGGCGGGCGGAGGGCGTTGACCGTGAACATGGGGCGGCATCGATTGGAGCGGCCATACCCTCGCGCAACGGGAAAGTATACGCCAACGCGCCGCGTTCCGACCGTGGCTTCACTTTACCTTTATAAAAATATTTTATAAATACAACACGAAGGCAATCTCTGTTTAAAATCACGTAGATATTAAAAAGATTCTGGTATGTTCTGCTAAATTAAAGTCTATATTTATTGGTATTTTTTGCATATTTAATTTTAATTTTGGTACGTAATTTGAAGAAATTAACTAATTAAAATCGCGTTTGCCAATAGCGGACATCACATCTCAAAACAAATTAAAGCATTAATCAGAACGATTCTACACAATAAAGGTTTTTTTTACAAAACGAAATTGTATAAAAAAGCGCCATGTGAAAATGGACTTACACGTTGAACTCACCAAACGACACTACGACACAAGTGTTACGACACTTGCATTATCGTGTCACGATATTCCGTGTCGCATTTGTGTCGCCATGTTCGTATACATGTGTGTCGCTATTTATGCATGTGTATCGCTGACGTATTTAGGGAGTTATAAGAATTCAAATATTTATAATGGGTCAGAACAACGCGACGATGATTTTGCTTCTTATTACGGTTTTGAGCTTTCGCTCTCAACACTCATTTTTTTTGAACTTTTAATATGTTTTTTAATAAGTTTTAGTTTTCTTCAATACTTTAAGTTCATTTTTGTACTTTAAAATTTCGCTAATATATTAAATCGTTAAACAAAATGTAGTTTAGATTTTTATTTACGCTAAGAATTTATTATAACCATGAGGGTACATTTTCTTTGACGTTGAACATTTTGATTTGGTGTGTTCAGCTTGACAATAAGAAATGTTGTTTACAGCCCTCATAAATTTAGTTGCTCGTACAGATGTTATATACATTATTAATTTATAATTATTTTTGTCCAAGTAGAGTATAAAATTTATAACATTACGCATGTTGTAACAGCTGGTAGAAATTGACTGTGTGCTGAAAGTCGTATGTGTGAATGTTCATGTGTATGTGTGCGTATGTGTGATGTATGTGATGTGTATTTACGCAATAATTTGGTAAGCACTGACGTAGTAGCGTAGTGCACGTGGCGCGGCTAGCCGGGCGGGCGGCGGTACGCAC
>DWJK01003169.1:0-13489 GCA_018248815.1 Croniades pieria auraria
ATGGCACGTATTATGAGAGGTGATACATTTTAGTTTTATGTATCTATGTAACAAATATTCGTACATGGCTGGAACAAAAATGCAGTGATAGCCTAGTGGTTACGGCGTCTCATTCCGGGGGTACTGGGTTTAAATCAACGGAACACAACCCTTTACAAAAAATGCGTTTTAAGTTTAAATATCACTTGCTAACAGTGAAGGAAAACATCGTGAGGAAACCGACACACCTTAGAATTTTTAAAAAAATTCTAAAGTGTGTGAAGTCTGCTAACCCGCACTTGGCCAGCGTGGCAGACTATGGCCTTAACCCTTTCGTTATGAGAGGAGACCCATATTCCAACCGTGGAATGATAAATAGGTCGATTATTATTTATTATTATTAAACAATTTAATAACATTTCCAAAACTGAATACTACAATAATAATTCGAAAGCAACAGTTTGACGGATCTTTTTTGAAGAATCATCACCTGCTTCATCATCACCATCATCGTCATCACATCCGTAATTTAGCAGCCATTTTCATCAATGTTCAGAACCGTAAAACATTTCACAGAGCTATCGATAACTTTATTTACGGACTCAGTTATTTTAATTTCATAGCTAAAGTTCCGTCGATCTCATTAATCTCGCTAGGATTTCTTAGGAAGGGAAGCAGTATTTTCTACTCGAGTAGTTCCTCTTGAGCGATTATCGTCTAGTAGTTTTAAGAGATTTTCCTTCGCAATTCTCTTTGCAGTTCCCGAACGCTGGATGCATTTCGAACGTTTCGAGTTTAGCTGAAACCGTCTTGAAGTGGCGTCGAAATTTGCGTTTTCTTTAACGAGGCACCTGATTTATGTTCGCGACGTGTTTAGAAAATTCCAGAACGTTTGCACCCTGGCGCTGTAAACGAATTTTCGAGACGTCAAAGATTACGTACACCTCAAGGACCGATTCCTGGCATGAGTGTCTGAGAACACGTTTTAAAAGGAATATCGTTATGATTGTCAATTATATCAGAGTTATTCACAATTTTTCATCTAAAAAATTATAGTAGTCGAAGATAAATGTAAATCAGTAAAACAAGTAACTGCTAAAAATTTAGCGTTTAATTAGTCGCCTTTAACTATATTTTTTTAAATACATAACCAGTATATTAAAAGGTGAATTAGCTATTAGTTTATGGAGAGAACGTAATTTGACTTTATATGAACACAAGACACAACATTCGGAAATTCCAGACACAAACAATCGATAGCAGTCATTCACAACGGTGTTCATTGCTCACTCAATGCTAAACTCATATTTTCCTGTCATTGCAGAATTCTTTTTATCCCGTAAGTTGCACTAGTATTTGGTTTAACAAATCTTTTAAAAACAAAATAACTAAAACATTTAAAATACGGTAACGTACATTACTAATTACCTTAGACTGTGATTTCTATACTTATTTAAAGATCAAATTAACGTAGAATGTTCTCGAAACTATGAGCCCTTGTGTGTGTGTGTTTCTGTGTATGTCCGCGCGTGTGTGAACACGTGTGTTAGTGTGCGTGTATAAATGCGCGTGTTCAGTTCATGTTTATATAAAAATCGAAATTAATTTGAGCCTGTCTCAAGAAAAGAGCAATAAAACGAGTCCCTGAGAGTAAACGAGAGTTCGTTGTCACAGAAAAAGTAAAAACATAGAAATGGGCCAGATGTAAATGAATGCGGTACTCTCTTGCATACGTTCAAGCAACTTAATAGGCGCACTTGACGACACGAACACAGTGCAAGTCACAAGCGGTTGGAAATTAAAAAAAATTAACATAAGTAAACCTTCAAGGATATCTAAATTATTATCCGTATTTGTGATTAAACGCTTAATGCAACAGTGAAGGTAAATATGAGGTATCTGAAGTTCTAGTTCCTGTAAAAATATTGATAAATAAAAATGAACTCAATGGAAGAAGGTTATTTGATTAATACAATCATATACGTCTCACTAATTTATTTTAAAAAATACACATAAATTTAAATATTTAAATAGTATCTAGTCTATTAAAAAAAAATCGACTTTGAAAATGCATAAATCGAATGTCCTTTAACAATTAAACAATACCTCCAAAATAATCCGTGCGCATTTTTTCCGCTACCGCTTATGCATTACACCACGCGCGCCGCACAACTGCGTGACGGAATCCACCACGCTCTAGTAACTACAATTGTACCACTTGTCAATTTCTAAGCAAATATTTCAAACGTAGCGACCGTCTCTTTTATCTTTTATCTTTTTCTTGAAATGAATGACGATTGACAAATTTGCCACAGTAACCTGCATCTGCCCTTTTTTTCTTAAGAAACGCAAATGAGACAAATAGGCTAGATCCATCTCTACTTATATAGTCCCCGGAAAGTAGATACGTTTAATAATTTAGTTGGTCAATGCTTTGTGAAAAGGGTGTGGGTTCGATTGCCATCCGAAACAAACATTTATATGAGTACGCTCTTTTGTTTTTTCAGTGTGGGGTGTAAAATTATCTAGACACGAGTAAGTATATAATAAAATTTAATTTATTTTATTAGTTGTATAGTTATCATAGCGTTACTTACAATTGCAAAAAAACAATGATAGCCTAGTGGTTAAGAATTCAGCCTCTTACTCCGGGGGTGCTGGGTTCAAATCCATGGTGCGCACCTCTTTATAAAAGTGCGTATTAAATTTAAATATCACTTGCTAACGGTGAAGAAAAACATCGTAAGAAAACCTGCACACTTTAGAATTTACAAAAAAAAATTCTAAGGTGTGTGCAGTCTGCCAACCCGTTCTTGGTCAGCGTGGCAGACTATGCCCTTAACCTTTTCATTATGAGAGGAAACCCATATTCCAACAGTGGAATGATAAATTAGTCGATTATTATTATTTACTTACAATTAGTGGGGCGTCAGATCGCCGTCTCTAATTCGGCTTTTATTTATTCGCTAATCCTTTACTCCTTTAGTCCTTAATCTCGTAAAATTTTTGGTAAGTAGCCTTTTTTTTATTTGCCTGCCAACCCGCAATGGACCGGCGTGGCAGACTATGGTCTTGCTTCTCATTCTGACGGATCATATCGGATATTGAAATGAAGTAACAGATGATATAAATGATTCCGATAAGTATAATGGTTTTCTAGAATTATCTCGAATTGCCTCGTATGTCTTATTTCTCATAATCACCTCTTTTAAGACGGGAACAAGGCGAACAGTGAGACGTCCTATTTTACCCCAGAAATAGGTATATATGTATATATATATAAACGACCTATTTGTCATTCCACTGTTGGAATATGGGTCTCCTCTGATATTGAGAGGGTTAAGGCCATAGTCCGCCACGCTGGCCAAGTGCGGGTTGGCGGACTTCGCACACCTTACATTTTTTTATAAATTCTAAGGTGTGCAGGTTTCTTCACGATGTTTTCCTTCACCGTTAGCAAGTGATATTTAAATTTAAATCGTACTTTTGTAAAGAGGTGCGCGCCATGGATTTGAACCCAGCACCTCCGGAGTGAGAGGCAGAATTCTTAACCACTATGCTATCACTGCTTGTAACACAATAGCTAAACCGAAAAGTATATATCATTTTGGTTTGTAATAATAGAACAGCATGGTGGAAGAGGCTCCAAACAATCCTAAACTCTTTATATACAATTAATAGTGAGATGAAAAGAGTTAGTTTCTTTTATAGGGGACACATTAGTCACAATTAAACATAAATATGTAAGGTTATGGGCCGTCAAGGTCAACTGGAGACGAATTAGAAAGCGAATTGCATTGAATGAATGAGATAAAACTATTCAAGGTCGGAATTGTTTGATGAAATAATACACGTAGGCACGTGTAAAAATAATACAAAGTTTTTTCCCTTGTTAGTCAACATTTGAATACTCACTTACTGACTAATAACTAAACATAACTTACTGACTAACAACTAACTACTTAACCATAGTGTTTTGTCTACTCGTATCTCTTTAGAACCGTATTATTTGTTTCCCAAATCTAAATATTTAATACACAATATGTTTTTTAAAATATCGTGAAGAGGGAGCAGTTGAGATTCGCCTTGGTTAAATTTAAAACTAGAAGGAGGGGGAGGGGGAGGGGGGGTTAAAAACTAATGTTTATATAAAATATAAGTTACAAATACATTCATTGAAATTAAATTATGAACTAATTAATTGCGTTGATACCGTCAATTTCAAGAATGCAATAGTATATTTTTAAACAACAGCACAGAGTAGATATTTATAGAGGTGTTTTAGTCTTTGACATAGAACTTCAACAACCCAAAAATATAATATGGTCGCATTTCGAACAGTGCTGAACCACTACGGCAAATAAACAAATCAATTCATTCAATCATTAATTCTTTCGTATTTCATTCGCACCTTTATTTGGCGAGGAATTCAGAAATATCAAGCCCATAGTCGCTTCATTTTTGATTAAATATGTATCGGCTTAACTCACGTACGTTTTTCGGAATGGCCCGACTAGTTTCGGACCTGTACGAGGTCCTTCCTCACGAGCTCCCGCTGAGGACGTCGCACAGGTCCGAAACTAGTCGGGCTATTCCGAAAAACGTACGTGAGTTAAGCCGGTACATATTTAATCAGTATATAACGAAATTGTGAGTTATTGAAACCTAAAATGTAGTATTTGATATAGGGATAAAACGTACGATACTGCCCTTGACGAAATTATTAAAACGTTTAACGGGTAATGCTAACAGACAAAACGCAAGCGATTCATTCACGCGTCTAGGTGCAAATGGAACTAACTGATACCGGCCCGCGGTAACGAGACGTTTCTAGAACATTTCGAGGCCTCAAATTAGTTACTGAACTGCCGCTAGTGATATCATCAGTCTTTAATTTAGATGATTCTACGTGTTATTGCTATGAGTAACAATTTAAATGGCGGGCCGACACCCACATGTGTGCATTCGGTTGTTTGACATTTCAGAATAATATATTTACACAAACAAAAATATACCCTAAACGCGCCGTTGTAAAATTTTATTTCGCTCCAACGCGACGTCCAAAAATAGTGTCTCAATAACTGATATGAAACTCAAGGACAGTCTTATAGCAATTAAAATAACAATTAGTATATTTATATCGCAATCATGTGTTTCTTTTATGAAAATTAAGAGCTAATGGTCAGTGTCGCCAAAAGAAGTAGTCTCGATTAAATTCAAAGTTTGCTTTAATATAGGTGTTGTATTAACGATGTCCTCGTTACTGTTAACATAATTTTTTTAATTTTTTTCACAGGTATGGATAAAGCTCTGATAGGCTTATAGTAAACTGGGATATTATGTAAAAAAATGCCTTTCAGAATGTTTCGGTGGTTGGTAGTCGTATGGAATGTTTTTGATTGCACTAATTGTACACTCGATCAATTTGTATAACGACACTCGAGTTTTTGTATAGAACATTCGTAGAGACGGATTTTTATCTTGCAACCGCTGGAATTTCCATTTTGTTAATCATTTTCCCCTGACGTCGTAAATCTTGGTTCCCCAATAAAATCTCTAAGCGTGGTTGAAATATCTCGTAAGGGCACTTACCGATTTGTTGGTGGAAGCATTAAGAGGATTCTCTTGTTAATTGGAGTCAGTGAAGAAAGGAAATGTTTAGAATCGTTCCAACTTTATGTATTGATAAAACATGCGCATCGTTAATAGTCGGGCTGCCTTATGTTCTTAGATATTTTCATTATTATCGAATATATAGAGAATTCACGTCAACTTGCAGAACATTAACGTATTTGTCTTCTTCTTTTCAGGATTGCTTTACGAACTGAGCACTAACTCAGACGAATGAGAACACAAGTGCCGAGGCGTTGAGATAAACAATAAACGTTCGCTTTAGGCGCGCAATATACCCTTATTGCATCAACATTTAAATTGACCAGTCAATTAACTATCGTAGCGCAGTGCGCGTAGTGGAGCGCCGTGGTCGATGCGCTGATATCGACAGCACGTGGCGTCGCGCGCGTGTCCTCCCCTGTCACTGAACAGTCGGTGCTCGCCAGAGTCAAGCGACTCGGCCGGCACGCCCCGCCATAGCCGTGGATAACCTCGGCCAGAGCCCCCTACCGGTGAAGAGGCTGCACGAAGCGCTTCAGAGTGCGCAAGTGAAGCGTCAGCGGCTCTCCCCTCCATACCCCACACCCCCCGCCACCCTGCACCCGATCCACCAGCTCGCCGTGCACCAGCACATCAAAGTGCAGCAGAGTATAGTGCAACAGAGCATTGTGCAGCAGCATCAGCTGAACCTGGCTCACCAGTCTCTACAGTCGCTGCAAGCTCAACAGAGTCTCCAGGCGGCACAGAGTCTGCAAGCGGCCCAGAACCTGCAGGTTGCGCAAGGTCTGCAAGCGGCTCAGAGTCCCGCGGCAACGGGTGGCGCAGGCGCGCAGCAGACGGCAGGAGCAAATCCAGGCGCGCTGGTACCGCCACAGCAGCCTTCGCCTAGGTCCGCTTCCCCTCAACACAAGAACATGGAACTCGCACTGTGTCAGAGTATGGACTCCGTGAACACCGCCACCACTGAGGAAGAGGTAAGATTTTAAAATATCAGTTTTTCTTACATAATGCATGCAACATTGTATATTGCGGAAATAACATTAACAATCATCAAAATGTTCGTTTTAGAGTCAAGTACATTGGAATCATTTATAATACTCGCTGTTAGCTATTTGACAATGGAAACTAAGATGATATTCAATGCTCTGTTTCGGAAAGGACTTAATGTATCGCCTTAGCGATTTATCATCTGACATTTGTAAAGTAATAGTGGGAAGGTGCGGCTCCGTTCCCTAACAATGGGGGAAACGTCCGGATATACAATAAGCATTCGCTAACACAATAAAAGGGAAAATTCACTCGCTACGATGGCATCTGCGATCCAAAATATTATATTGGGCACATCAGTGGTTATATACTAGTTCTTGTTACTATAGCAGTAAGGTCGTATTTGTTGTCTATCGATATGTCAAAAACAGCTCTAGGGGCCGAACGGCGCCATGTCACTTCCGAGGCGAGTCGCGAGCTTCCTTCAATCGTTTCAATAATCGACATTGCTTGTACAAATGACAACTCTAGGAGGCTTTTGTTAGTTTTGACCCTTTCGCAATTTATGGAACAACAGAGGGCTGCGCTGTCTTTTAGGAAATTTATTATTCAAAATCCGCAAATATCTTAGTACTTTGTGTTTCGAATTTGGTTTTAAATTTAGCACCTTGAACCAATTAAGGCTGTTATTTTGACCTATCATCACCATTATCAGCTCAGTCCACTGTTGAACATAGGACGCGGGCATATTTGGACACTGATTGATAGACATGTTTTGATTACCGTACACAGCACATGTAAACTCGTATTTATCAATGGTGACTTCTGTTTAGAGAGAACGCAGTTCTATTTCGGAAGCCATACGAAATGCTATAAAATCCTTAGCGCGAACGACAAGGAGGAGGCGGCGGGCAGCGGCTCTGTAGTATCATACAAATGAAGCAGATACACTTTTATAAACAGCTTACAAAGTTTACATCGCTTTTGGGGTTTTTATTCTAATGAGAACAGTGAAGAAAATGCTCCATGTTTTGTATTGAAAATAATTTACACCTGTTTTTTAAGGCCTCGTAGCTTTTACAGGTAAATAATAAAATGGTATTTTGTATAATTTTCAGGCTTCTCAGGCTATTTTCAAGTAGAATTGCAGTTCCTACCGTTAGGGATAAATATAAGCATTCATGTATTGTAGTTTCTATGTACAAATAACGTACCGATTGTTTACTTATGTATATACTTATATATGTATGTATATTATCACATATTTAATAAAAAAAATATTTATCACAGACTCCCGTTTTAAGAATTTTAATAGCGAGAAATATATTAGTAGTAAAAAATTGAAAAGACTGAAAAAATATATGAAAAAAATCTTAGGTACTCATGAAATAGTTCAGAATATCTTCCTGTTTCATTTATAATTTAAGCTGAATCAATTGAGGGCTATGGGTAAACGTTACTACATATCTACTGATAGATGGAGTTGTTCAAATATTTATGATACTAAAATATAGTTTTCAAAATAATATATTTTTTGTTTGAATTAAATTAATTCGGTAACTGCTGAACAAGTTCTCTACCTCAAATCGGCCACAGATGAATTGCTACTATTCAAAACTAACTTCGAACGCCTCATAATTTAGTGTGTTTGCGTATCTGATTTAGTTTCCGAATGTATACACTAACTTATTCTCGAAAGCTAGTTGAGTAAATCAAGTCAATATTCAAGAGGGGCCTCAGTGATAAAATCCTTAACGCAAACTGCGACGAGGCTTCATTGGGCAGCGGTCGTGTCGACGAGAGCCGAGACAAATAGAGCGGCGACGCTGTTGTAAATAGCTCTTTATACCTCACACTTACACTCGCTCTTTTTATTCTCTTGTAATAAAATAAATCTTTAAAAAAGACGGGTCAGAACCTTCTTTAACAGAAGAATATATATGACAACTTTAATGAAAGTAGAAGAGTCGGAAAAGTTCTGCCAGGTACGGTCCTAGCAGTCTTCTTTCATCTTTATACAGAAATCCTCAATGTCTGTCTATCTCTATCCCCAACAATATGTATGTGTATTACGTAAAAAAAATAGGATATAATGTATATAGGGTTTGGTAAGGGTTTGAGATATTTCGCACTCCGTGCTTTCAGCCTACTCCGTAAGTGACCAGGCGTGATCTTACAATAATTATGTAGAAAAAGGGCGTTGATTCAATTTTTCATTCCGAAAAGAATTTTATAAATGTAATTCTTAGCGGTAACAACAAGATAACCAAATTCAGTGGGTAACGGCCGTTTGCTGAGAGCGGGGACAAATATCGCAGAGACAACTCCGCTGACGACAAATAGTTGGTTATACTGAACGGTTACATTGTGTGTTTGTTTGTTTAACGAAGTCATTCGTTGTTGTACATCCCGTGCTTATCTACTATCAGCAGTTCGTACATATGAAAGGAAATATAAAAGAAATAAGTACGGTTTTTTTATTTATTTACTTTATGCTTGACGGCAATAGGCTCACCACCTATTCCATGGGCCTTAAACGTGACTTGTGAAACGTGGGAGTGTACTACAATCCTTTGCCTACATTTCGTTTGTGATCGTAATTATTTTTTGAATAAAAAGATTAAGTAAAATCACTTGAGATTTGATGAAATCTTTGCATTGAATAGCCCTTGAATTGAACAAGATTTGAGAGGGAAAACGTTTAGCCAAAATGCAATTAAGTACTTATATTTCACGCCTGACAGTTACCGAAGTGTTTTAATTCTTAATGGTAGATGTATTATTGGTAGGTTTGCGCGAAATAACGGAATTCTTAATGAAAACTGTAAATAAAGCTCCTTCAGCTGGCAACGGTTTGTGTTCGCAGTGAGTCGAGACAAATAGAGCAGGAAATGCTTACCTAAGGGCTATTTATACTGCATTTTACTTTACATGTTCGTATTGCAACGAGCTATGTAAACAGCTTACAGTTACACTACTTATAGTAATAATCACATGTAAAGGAGATAAATGAAAGATCTCGTTTGACTCTCCGTTATGGAAAAGAAAAGAGATGATTTCTGTGATCCGATCCACACGTTGGTAGAAGAAAATGTGTGTTTACAAACACTAGAGCCCCTACGAGCGGCGCGGCTCGTGGCGTAGACCTGAAAAGTAATTGGATAGCTCTTAACGCCGTATTTAAACAGAATTGTTGTGTGCTAGTTAGTTTCTAGTCGGAGGTACGAGCGAGGAATCTGTCTTAATTGGGCACGTTTCATTACATTCCTGTCGTTTGTAGGTGAGTTGGATATACATGTGTAGCGAAGGGTATGCGCTGGTGTTAGCGCGCTTATATTTACCTACGGGAAGGGGTAAGGTAAGCAAACTAAACCGTATCACCCCTGGGGATGTGCGAAACTCAACAGACAGCGCTTTGTCTGGATGTCTCTACGAAGGGTCGCGCTGTTCCACCTTGCTTTACTCCTGAAGTCGCCTTGAGGTATGTCGCCACGGAATGAGATATATGATGTATTCGACATTTAAACGAACTTCGCTTAATTTTAGGGTTTATGGTGTCACAGTTTTTAGTGTGGTTTCAAATTAGCAATAACCTTGAAGATAATAGAACTATCCAGATCCAGACCGCTCAGTTACAGGTCCGACCGGCCAAAAATCTAATCTTTGGCACAGTGAATCAGCACAAAGACTGTTGCAACAAATGGCCCCTCAGTCTGAAAGAAAATACAGAAGATTTCATCACCGAAATTTAGCAAATTTAATAAAAAGCATGCATTGAATATCTGCATTCTCCGTTAAATGCGCAAAGTGTTTTGATGTAATGAACATTTTACCGTCACAGTTAATTAACGATAATATACTTGGTAATTATTTTAATAGCGTTAATGTTTATAAATTGCTCATTACTGAAAGTGCAATTAAATAAACATCATACTAGTTACTCACTTGTGAAAGTGATACCAGTCATTGTATACACATTCTTTACATTCATACTTAGACATACATTTGTACATGGAGATTCGTTTCACTGCTAAGCCGCACTTCGCTAACGTGGCGGACTATGGACCTTCTCGTTCTGGGAGACCGTGTCCATAATTGGAATGATAAAAGGGTCGACGGTGATTATGGATAAAATTGGTTTCGAAAGATCTAGAATATTTCTACGAGTTACATGTATGTGGCGTGGCACGTATGGCGATTAACGTTAATGTTGATCTAGCACATCCCTTTGATGTGAACTCAGGCGGTAAGCAAAGGGGAAGGATTATGGACAAAACCCTTTGCCGACATAGCGCCAGTGCAACCACTCATGCGTCCACTAAATAACACTTATTCGCTTTGAAAACTCGCTGAGTATTTTTATAATATAACAGTAGGGAACATTCTAGAAAATCCTTATCGTTTATTCTATTGTGTTTATGTACCTACGATACTTTGAACATTAATTGTTCATTTCACTACGATTTCTTGGTTCACCAATTTTTATGTTTCAAAATGTGCCGAAATATTTTCGCGAAATAATTGTCTAAAAAAAAATTAAATGTTTTATTATTATATGTAAATTGAGTTACAATAAAGAAATATTTTATATATAATTATTATATAATACATTAAGTACCTGTGGCTCAAATTGTAAAATGTATAAAAACAATATGCATATTGGGTGCAATCACATTGTCATGGCTCACTGCTGCACTGAGGAAAGTCACTAGCCAAGGTAGAGGCTCAATAAAAGTAAGGTTTTTTTAGTGAATGCTTTTGCCCTAGGTAGCTAAAGACTATCAGGGCTTAATTGTCGCGAATTAGCCTGCAACTGCTGTTTAAGAGTCTCGCCAGTGACTGGAGCTTTTTCCGCTGCGCAGTGTGGAGAGGGCACTGTCGGTATAGATTGTTGGAAATATAGATTAGTGGGTAACTTTCCGGTCGACTATCGTTTTATGATATATAATGGAGACCAAAAGCTTAACCTATCTTGTGTAACGTAACGTCACGTAATCCTCGAAGGGGTAGGCAGAGGAGTGTAGTACTCCCCCACGTTTCACCGGTTACGTTTATCTTGTGTAACAGAAAGTACAATACGAAATTGGTATCGATTCGATACTTTCCTTCAAATCATCGACGTTCTGAAATTGAAACGCACTAACTAACAAACAGACAAAAATATAAATATAAACAAATAACTTTGGGTATCTTAGACATATATAAAGCGTATATAGGAAATGAATTGTTCTAGTATGTCAGCATTGTTAATTGGCTTTATAACCATCGCAGTCCACTGTGGCCATTGTCCGTGGCAGAGCGTGTTTGGCAAGTTGATGTTGACCCGCCACTGCCTTTGACGCGAACTCATGCGAGCGCAAGGGGAAGGATTACGGCGAGATTCGTCCGGGCGGCGCTTACTGAGTTATAACACTTGTAGTCATGTCTTAGATCGTATACAGTTTAGATGAATATTTCTATTATCTATCTGTTTTCAACACTGTTATTGACTTCATGAAGTTTATTTTTCGAATCGTAATGCATTCGATTTGTGATCGTAATAGTTGTATTTCAGTATATACGTTGAAGTTAGTAAAATTTTATTAAGGCAATTGGTCAATGAAAATGTGCACTGATATTATTAGGGCTGTCCCTTAACCTCTGCAAGGCAAAACTTCATATCTAATAGGTATACGCAATAGGTCAGATAATGGCTCGGAACTTTATCAGGAGTCACCGAACAGGCGCGCGCGTGTGCTGAAAGTAATGACGTAGAGTCACGTCAGGTTTGTAACGATGGAGATATATGGCACAGTGAGAAGAGGACCCCGGGAGGGGGAGGAAGGTGGGGGGGTAGATTTGCAAACTTTGGGAATATTATTTGTATATTTACATAATCAAATACAAATGTGTTTCTGAACCGTTTGCTTGTGAGAAGCGGATTTTGTTTCGCTTTACCTACCCCGTAAGGACCTCGACGTGGTGATTAAATAAATATTATTATAACACAAGTACGTCTACATACACTCCGAGGCAGGTTCCATTTTTCGATTCGACTCAGTTCGGTTCGTATTGTGTGCTGCTTGTAATTTTATAAATAATAATAATTCACCGCTAAGCTTATCATTGTCACAAGTTGAACACGTATGTGTGCGAACGACAGTGGAGCCCGAAATGTAACTTAAGCTTTCGCGGAAACGTGAATTATGGCGCGAGTCTAGACGAAACAGCGCAGTTAATAGTATGGGCTATTGCTGCTCTCATATAAACCTTAACTACTCAATTACGTAACAATAAAACGCTTGAGAAACCGCCCGCAGAAATATATTTTGCACGCAACAAAAAAACAGTCGTATTTAGTTACATTATCACTGACACCAAGAATGTACTCGAAGGTATAAGAATTGCGTCCAGCTTTTATTCTATATAATAATCGTAACAGTTAATAAGCACATATTTTCTTTTCATAGACTTCATTTCACTGTTTATGCATATTAGAATGTTCTAGAATATCCTGTTCAAAGTTCGCTCGTCGAAACAAACTGCCGTATCCATTTCATCCTCGTCACACATATGAAGAATTATTGTTTAGCTATGAAATATATTATGCAGTCCGGAGGGGTTCTAACTTATTGTTAGTCTTGAAGGATAGCAAGGTTTAAAGAATATATATTGTTGTATTCCACGTTAGATATAGCTAGTTCTATAATATGTACGTTTGTTTGCCACTTACATAAGATTTAAAAAAAAATTTACACTTGTATAAGTTTACACGTAATAAAAATTTAAGTATTGCCATATATTAGCCGCGAAAGTCTGGTGGTTAAGAATTCAGCCTCTCACTCCGGGGGTGCTGCTGGGTTCAAATCCTTGGCGCGCACCTCTTTACAAAAGTGCGTTTTAAGTTTAAATATCACTTGCTAACGGTGAA
>DWJK01003170.1:0-13487 GCA_018248815.1 Croniades pieria auraria
CCCCCACGTTTCACCAATTACGTTTAAGTCCCACACTGAATATGTTCGGGTTGCAGATACTCGTATTATATACAACAAGCTCAGTGGTACTGGCTCGTAATTAATTACTATATTATTTGCCTCTTAAATTGAATATTTAAGTAAACTGTGTTTCTGCCGGTCGTTGAACTATCACTAATGAAATTCTGTTAAAGTCGGTTTTATTGGCATAACGTCCATTCTAGGTTATTATATGTCTAATGAAATACATTTGAAACGAGGTCCATGGTACCCAGTAGTGTATGTAGGAATATGTAATTTTATCGCTGATCAAATACATTACAAGATTTTCAAATTATGCTATCCCGGACTCTAAATATTTTCTATCATTTAAACGTATAACAGTATATCTCAATATAAATGAACTAATATTTTAAGTCTGTTGTACGCACCGTGATTAGAGCGAAACTACGGCGGCGAGAGAAGTCTTTGACAAGCACTGATAACGGATAAGTTGATTTATGCTCATGCTCACCAGATGTCTCTTGATGACATTACTGCTTTATGAAGTGGGTGAGCGACCCTTACCGCGTAGAGATTTATTTAAATGTCCTAGCTTATGTACTGGTACAAGGCTTTTAAAGTTAAATTCTTAATTATTCGAGACATTTTAATACGGATCCAAGTTTCTGATAAAATATAATACAGATGTCGACGTCGAGATCCTAAGTGACGTTACCTACGGGAATGAGAAGTTTGGAAACTTCAAGACGTAAGCTTTACTGAGATGGGCTTCACGATGAACATGTTAATATGGTATACTAGGTATATATTTTACAAAGAAAGTTTTATCGGGATTTCAGTTACGTAGTACCACGCTTGTAATCCCCGAAAGGGTAGGCAGAGGAGTGTGGTACATTCGCACGTTGCACCGGTTACGTTTAGGTCTCTTAAATAGGTGGTGAGTCTATTGCCATACAACGCACACAGATCCGGATTTCGAGTCACTACTGAAAATTCTAAATTAGAAAAATCCAGTAGTACCTAACTCGGGATTTGAACCGAGGACCTCCCAATCGGCAGTCGCGCTTGCATCCACTCTACGAGGCAGTCTATCAGCGAGTCAACGAGGGATTTCAGTTAGATTTTATTTATTGTCTTAACTTTCTTGTTTTCAGAGGAAATCCGTGTTCAACACTTGAGTGATACGAGGGTTGATGATATTCTAATATAAAATGACTAAAACAGTCTGATAGATGTCTTAAACATAATTTTGTCAGGTCAGTCTCCGTCGCGACCTCGCTGCAAGCGGCAGGAGCTCGTGAGGAAGGACCTCGTACAGGTCGGACCATCCCGAAAAATGTACGTGAGTTAAGCCGGTACATTTTTAATCATGTGTATAGATACTCACGAAACATTTAATAGTAATGTATTGTTTATGAAATTAATTTAATGATCACTGAAAAACAATACTAAAATGACGTTTACTGATATATATATATAACCAAATCTCGCTACATCACTCCACTGATGATATTTATATCCTATTTACTTTAATGGTCTACATCACAAAATTATTACATAACATAGAAGTAATCCTTATCAAATAGATTATCGAAGCGTAAACAAATACGATTATAAAGATTCTTTCAGGCAAAAACTCCACATTAATTTTGGAGAAACACGCAAAACCTATAACAACCTATCAGCACCCGCCTACGCGTTTCCTTGATAAAAATTGGGATCAGCAGATATTATTTATTCGCCCGGTCCCCGTTTCAGCTCTTTTGTTTGTTTTCGTAACAGAATGTAATAATTCGTTGCCCCTAAATTGGCGTCGTAAATTTAAAAACAACGTTTAAAGCGAAATATACTCGTAAGCGTGGTAAAGCCAGCCCTTTCCGACCGCTGACACGTTGGTGAGCTTCACTACCAGCGAAAAAGCGGGAAAAGAAGAGTCATTTTAAAAATCTTAAAAATGTATTCTATCATTTAGAACACAAATATGTGTGTCATTTTTTAAACTTTGTTATACCCAAAATATATTATTTGTATTATTAATAATTAATTGTTCGTTCTTAGTTGTCAGTTCGAACAGTACTTTACCGCCTAATCGGGGAGGCAGTTAGGAGACGTAAGTAATTAGTGGTTGTGAAAAACACTTAAATTCGTCGGGTTATTCCGTAATGTCAGAAAAACCGCTAACGAGCGTCCGAAGGTAGGCAGGGAGTGTAAGCAAATAAATGTCTTTTGTGGGGAAGCTATCCTGTAAAGAGTGTAATGGGTACCTGAAAACTAAATGAAACTTATACCGGGTGTTGTTATGTAGTAATCATTATGTATGCAAAAGTCAAAATTTTTTTTTTTAATTCGGTAGTCTTGAGTTTGACTAGAAAGTGCCTATTCGCTCTTTTTTGAATAGTACCTGTTCGTAGAAATCGGGGAAATAGTATATACATATGTATATGATATAGTCATTATATGAATTATAAAAATATAGTACCTACCTAATGAAATGTAGGTTTTCAGTAATATAGAGTCCCGGCCAATAACATAGAGGCCACTGGTTTAGTAAATACCTTTGGTTAAATTTTTTTAAACAGTTTAAAAGTTACGAAATTAAATGGTCGGAAGAAGAATCAAATATAGGAGTACAGCTCCCCTCGGCCTACCCCTTCGAGAAAATACAGACGTGAATGTATGTATGTCATATATGTATATCTATAATTTGGCGAAACGTTAAGAAACTGTAACCACGTAGCTTCAGTAAGTAGTTTCATGAAACTCGTTCAGAGAACGAGTCCGCCGCGTTCATGGTAGCGTTTTGTTATTCTTAGCTCAGTGGCCGCTAACTCCACCATTATCTTGGAGAGTCGCCTCATTTACTCCACTCTTTGAAATGGCTGAGTTATATAAATATTTCAAATGGGAATAAGACTTTTAAAATATCCTTTTGTTGTGTGATAAATTCACATGTCATGCCCATTGTCTGTTAGTCAGTGGTTAGTACACTAATGGTTTGGCAATTTGTCTTAAATTTTACACATAATAATGTACTATAACATGTTGGGACAGTAGACACGTCGTTTATAATGATGAAACAACTGACAAAGAAATATGCGTATGCTTGTGCTTGTGCATGTGCTTGTGCATGTGCTTGTGCATGTGCGTGTGCGTCTGCTAGTGCGTGTGCGTTTGCGTTTGTGTGTGGGTGTGCGTGTGGGCGTGCGTGTAAGTGTGCGTGTGTGTGTATTTCTAACATGTATTTATACAGAAAATTATACATTTAAACACAGATAGAATAGTCGTGTTTATTATTCAAATATTTATCTAAGAAATGAATTCACGATCTTCGTTCAGTAGTTAGGATCGCGAGCCACTCCATCATCAGGCCAAACCCAGGAATGAAATTGTATTTAAAATCGGTAAGAGATGTGTTATCGATGCATTTGAATAAATCGGAACGCTTCATGTCTTACTGTAGTGAATGTCTGAATTAAAACAAAACAGTGTTGATTAACACAGTAACAAAAGAAGCAGTGGTTTTTCCTCAGCCAACTTGCAAAGCCTGGTTTTAGTTTGAACCTCCCAAGACTCTTTAATTGTTTGAAGGCCAAATTGGGGTCATACTGAGATTGGGAAGTGAGTAGCAAAAGATTTGATCAAATTTATAAGGGGCTGCTGCCTCCCGTATGTACGAGTAACTACGATCAAACCCAAGTAGGTCTTAAAAAGTATTAGCGTTAATTAGTTGAATTTGTACTAAGTATTATGTTTCACTATTAAATGCTTCAGTCTCCACCGCGACCTCACTGCAAGCGGCGGGAGCTCATGATGAAAGACCTCGTACAGGTCCGAAACTAGTCGGGTTATCCCGAAAAAAGTACGTGAGTTAAGCCGGTACATTTTTAATCAAGTATTATGTTGTTATGAATAAAGTTAGTAATGTCATATCATTTCTAATGTTCACAAAAGCGTGGCTTGTTGTAAGAACGAGATGGTTACTTTTGGCATGACCATGTGAATAAGCAACTCCATTCTTCAGATCAAAATGAACAAAAGATACCGATACAAAAGGGTGTGGCCGTAACACCGACTTTTTATCTGTTCTGTTGAGTGTGTTATATAAATTGTGTGTTGTATATGTGTGTTGTATATGTGTGTTATGTTGTATGTATGCGTATTAGACATTGTGTGTGCCAGGACTGCTCAAAAATAAATTATCTTTTATGTATCTTTTTCAATTCTGTCCATATTGTACAGTATACAAAGCGATGTATCACATCTTTGAAGGCCTACATTCGAATACATCTCTCTTATACCAGTCTGCATCAAAAGCAGAATATGAAAAAAAAATGTAGCGAAATTTTTTTGCCTACCACAATGGAGTGTTTTAATCGCACGCACTAAAAACATAGAACTTTTTCAATTTTGCACGGAGCGAGGCTTTTGTTTGAAATCCGGGTACAGTTCGCTTATGTTTTAAACACGAAATACTCATCCGGATATAATATTTGAAAAGATATTTGGAATCGTACGAATATGCAATCATATGTACCTATTTGTGTGAATGTGTACTGAAAAGATAATCGCTTAAACATAATCAAATTGTTCTTATAAAGTTTACATAAAGGAACTGGCCAGTTCCGTAAACCAGAAAAAGCCAATCAATGAAATATGGGTACATAACTTCACGAAGATGAACTAAGATAACGCGCAGCCTCACAAGTTCCGAAGCTCGCCAATAGCTTTAAAAACTTGCATGAGATGTTCTACTGCACCCATTTTATTCTCCGGATATGGGCACTTTTATAAACAAAGAATGATACTAAATAGAATATATTATATTCAATCAAATAATCTACGCAGGGCAAGTAAGTACGCTACAATTTTTCGATCATTTTCGCTAAAAAATTTATACATTTTTTACAACGAGCTGTTCCAAATACGAGCGTACATTTTCAAAAACATATTTTTACTATTTTTATTTGATATATGTATTTATCAGGAACTTAGACGTGTGTGACAAGTCAAATTTAGTAGCGCGCTGTCATACTTCCGGGTTAGACAGATTGTTAAATTGTAGTGACAACCGCGGCCGACAAATTAACTGTACCTTCTGCAAAATGCGCTGTTTTATATTTTAAGAATATGTTCCTATGTGACTATTTTTACTAACAATAACTGATACTTTAGAATAAATTAATTTTTTTTATCTAAGCACTATTTTTTCTTAATAAATTTTTCTTTCACGAAACTCTAGAGATCTTAAAGTAGGGAAATACACGAATTAATTATAAATGGTGTTATCATTCTAACAAAGTAATTTCAACGGAAAGCTACAGACGAATTAATGTTGGAAAGAATTCATAACTTTCTCGTTTGAAGCCATTCTGCAATGAACAAGCCGGCCATTCTGAACTTGGCCAAATTAGGGGAGCACGAGTTCCGGTTAAAGCGTAAAATGTAAATGTTTGAGTCATTCAATTATTAATTCTAAAATATACAGTTCATTTTGTAAATACATAAGTAAATAAATACATTTTATCCAAAACGCAACCGTTTTGTTAGAAAAAATAAAGCGTCTTTTTAAATTTTGCAATTAAATTAGTGACTGTTTTAAAACCTAAAGAATTTCTTCCATTTTAAGAAATGACTTATTTATATAGGTATGTCCGTTTTCTCAGCCTGATAACTTTCTCTTCGTTACAATATTGTAATTGAAATAACGTGAAGTAAAAAATTTATTACTTCCGCTATTTTCTACCGCTGTAATATATATATGATAATGTTATGTAACAATATATTGGTATTAATGCTTCTGTATGGCAATGCTAACCTTTTGCTTTAGATTTCAGCCCTCCACTCCGACTGTCTTCGATTTGATTTATTTTACAACTTATTATAATAATCTGTGCTTATTTAACGTATCATCACGCCTGTAGTACCTACCCGAAGAGGTATGTAGACGAGTGTAGTGCATACCCACGTTTCATCAGTTACGTTACCCTTCCTCAACATGGAATAGGTGAGGTTATTGGAATACACTGGGCATAAATCCAGGCTAATATCAGTAATTTCAAATTACATAAACCCGATATTACCCGATCCGGGTATCGAATCTGGAACTACTCGACCAACGAGGCAGCCAACTTTTAAGATTCTTCTTTTGTTAAGAACAACACATTTGTTTCTAAACTTTGACCGGTATTAAAGGTACAACGAAATACGCAAATCGTATAAAAACAAACTTTAAATTTTACCTTATTAAAGTTTATTATTGTGATAATGAGACGGAATAATTTATTCTGTACCGTTCGCAACTTCGGCTGCGATAAATAATTGTAATCCTGGCGCCCTTACGAGCGGATTCGGAAATAGACCTTGTTACAACACGGTTTAACAGCTTACTCTAACGTATTAAAGGTACCCGTAAAGCCTTATTGACATTAGTTTTAACAATAACTTATAGATTTAATATCAAGTCATAATAACTGGATTTACAAAAATTACCAATATTTTTCCCATAGTCAACGATTTAAAACTATATACAAAATAGTCATGCAAAAATTATGAGATATGTATCCGAAATGGTGAGACGAAACCTGTAGACGAACCAAGGTTACCGACATCGCTCTCAAAATTACTAAGTTGAAGGTAAATGGAGCGTAGATCGCCCTCCTACCAGATGGTTCGACGACTTGAAGAAGACAGGAGGAAGCTGCTGGATTCGGAATGCCCAGGATGGGTTGGAGTGGCGCCCATTAGGGGAGGCTTATGTGTAGCAGTGGATATCGAGAGGCTGACGATGATAATGATGATGATGTAGGTATATTGTAAGTACATGGATGAAAACGAGCCGCCATTGTAATAAATAATAATAATAATAATAAATTAATTAATTAATGACTTAGTCAAATTAATTGAATTAACGAAACTGGACTTTCTAATCAAACACAGCAAAATGTTTAACTAACTCGAAGTTGTTCGAGCTCAATCATTTCATAGTTTTGCATTTTGAGCAAATATGTAGAAAACCCAAGGCAAGGTAATGGTCCTATAGTCAACTGGAATCCAATAGCTATGTCAGTCTGTCAGTTAAAATGTAATTGACGATATAAATATGAATAAGTACATATAAAATGTCAATATTTTTGTTTCGTTCTACATCTATTGGCACGGTTTCTGCCAGCAATTGAAATGAGAAAATGTGGATTGCTCTAATTATAGTGATCGATATTGTTAAATGTCATTTTAAATTTTGAAATTCTTAACATTTCGGTGACTGTGTTACCGAATAATAACCACAGGGAGAAACTTGCGCGATTTAGAATTCTTCATTCAAAAGTATAACGGTAGAAGGGATTGAGGTTCACAATTATGAAAATGGATTGACGGCGAGACATTATCTTGTATCGCACATCGCAGTCCACTATGGAGGCCGTAACCAGATGGTGACTTAGAGGCCGACAGACCTTCGACAATTTAATAAACCGCTATAACTGAATGAACATAGCATTTCGTGTTTAAATTTGCTTACAATCATCGTTTTGTCGGTTAATGAAGGAGAACTCTTTGAGTAAAAAATTGTATTTTAACGGTTCGCAAAATTCCGAATTCGTTATATTTTTTCCCATTGCCCGTTTTTCCTTGTATTATTCTGGTCGGTTGGGATTTTTTTTGTCGCGAAAATGCCGAATACGTACAAGCGTATTATATTAGATATATACTAGCACATTTCACCGTTTGTTGTTGAGTACTTTTATAAAAATTTCACAAGTTTTATCTGAGAGCATTGGGTACGGAGAATTGTGAAAAAAAACAATCGAATTATTCAGTCGCTACTTGATATATTTGTTTGTAATTAAATGACTAGTGATCTTAATTGCTAGTTCATTGTTCACATGCGTAATATTTAATGATTGTGATTAGATTTCTTATTAAATATCGACAGATATCCAATTGTTTTTTGCTAATGACGAAAGGGTTTTTGAAAGTTGAAATTGTATATTCGAATATACCATAGTTCAGACTTCATCATTGATAATAAATTTAGTTTTTACGAATATTTTCGTAGTAACAAAGAAACAAAAACAAACAAAGCCTATGTTCAGCAGTGGACGTCCTGTGGCTGAAATGATGATGATGATGATGATGATGATGAACAAAGAAAAATAGTTTTTCCTGGTACGTTTAGTTTTTATAACGAATAATACTAGAAAGCTCCAATTTTGGCAATTTAATTTAAGTCTATAGAACACGTAGCGCTAGTAATATATTATAATACGTCAGAAAAATATGAACATAAATAAAAATACATTGAAAAGTTGCATAGAACACAATTTCGTCGTTTAATGAAAGGATTTTACCTGCATTGTTACATCACTTTTTATCGACTTTTGCGAATTAAAAAGCTTTCAGAGCTTTATCTGACGAAGCTTTGAAAATTGGCTAACTTTGTTCATTTGAAAAAGTTTAAAGCTTCGATATTTTAATACGATAGTGTTTTTTATCGATTTTACAGCACATATAATAAGTTACATCCCAAAGGGCTGCTGGAACTCGTGACGCGGGAATTTAATGTTTAAGGACCAAAAGCCTTATACATTTATTTCACGTAATCAAACTTTCAATGCTATTGGTTAAATTAATCGTGTTCTTTATCAGATGAGCTTAATATTTTCCGTCGTTACTTGGATTTTGCAAAGTATCTATTCATTATAACTACTTCCTCGTTCCCAATTGATGACAGCACTGTAGACCATCTGAGATCTGTAATAAGTAAGACACAGTAGTGAGGCACTTAAAAGTATGAGGTTGCGTTTTCATTACTGAACACAAATAAAGTATTTTTTTTTATCGCTTTTTCTCGGAAATAGTCAATGTTATGAAAAAAAGTGAAAGAACAATTTTTGTAGATAATTGCATGATCTACAATTTTTGTCTGAAATATTTTTATTATAACAGATCCGTTTCGCTGAAAAGTTAAAAAAAAAAAATTTTTGCGAACTTTAACATTGAATAAATTTTTTTGCAGATGTGGGATCGTTGGGGACTTTTCATAATTTCATTACAATGTTGTTCCTAACGTCCATGCAAATTTTTATGTTTCTGGGACTATATTCAAGGGTGAATGTCTAAATATACCGGACTATGACAAGGGATTTAAATTTAATAATTAGTAGTAATAATACACTAGAGAATGATTACGGATAATAGCGTTGTGTGAAATGAAGTACAGCTAGTTATAGGTTGCAGTGATCGCTAATAAATAGGTACTTTAATAAGTTAATGCTTCTAAGAGTATTGCTACAATATAAAAAGAAGAAAAGAGGGTAGTTAAAGATCCAAATTTAAATTCCGAACTTTTTTTCGTCATACGCCGTATGAACGTCAGAAACATATTCATAAAAATTATGGATTTCAACAGCTTCTATCGTTTAAGTAATACTTCGTCGGTAGACTGACGATTATCAATAGTGTTTTCTTTGTTCCGGTCGGAAAATCAAAAGGAAGATATATTAGTTGAAATCAACATAGAGATATTATATATAGAGCAGGGAAGTCATACGGCTGCCTGTAAGCGGCAACGTCCGACGGTTAGAAACAGGAAACGATCGCGATACCCTATCTCTATCTCTCTCTATCTCACTACTGATGCTTGACTCGCGCTAGCGCTACCTGTGCGTGCCCGAGTAGAAAGAAAAAGAAAGGTAAGTAGCCTTATTTGCTTTTCCTTTTTTTTCGATGGACACATTTGAGGCTGGCTCCCCTAATCTACGTGTAATGTATCTATGGAGATCTATTATCATCTCATTATTCGCTGGAAGACAGCGCTTAATGTCAGTAAATTTGACATATAATTTTGGACAAATCAAAACCGTGAGTGGTCGTTTTTTGGAAATATTTGTCGTTGTTTATTATCTTCAGAACCGTCAAGTTGTCATTCCCTTATTACTTTAATTATTAATATAACTTTAATTTTCCAAAATGCCAAAGACACTCCACTCCGGTTTCATAAAGGACATCTCAATTTAGGTCCCTCAATATAATTCTAACAAAGTTCCCTTTCGCCAGCTATGAATTATTAAAAAGGTTCCCTTTTGTTCGTCTGAAAAGTTTCTGAAGGTTTGTTGTCATTGAAATAAGAGCATTACATCAAAATTAATGCAAATGTTGCTGTCCATTTATCTTCATTCAATACAAAAGTAATTTTTGGATTTGTTCGCAATTGAATTTCTTACATTCGTATCTTAAAATAGAAAAAAACATGCTATTCAGTAAATGAATAGACGTTTTTAATAAACGATGAAATAAACGATAATTTCTAAAAGGTCTGTTGCTAAAGGAACAATAAAACTTTTTGTTACCGTAATAAAATTTTCGCAACGTTTTAAGCCACTGGCATTCTTATAAGAAAAGTAAAGCTTCGACACTGGAAAAATAATCGGCCGGAAGTTCGGCAGAATCGGTGTGCAATGTGATTTTAAATTTCATTCACTTGGGTTTGACACTAGGCTTGGTAACAAGAATGTTAACCTAAACAACATGCTTGGGCTTACTAGGCACCTTATTGTAGATAATTAATATAATAATAATCATCGACACATTTATTATTCCACTGTTGGAATATGAGTCTCCTCTCACATTAAGAGTGGTATGGTCCATAGTCTGCCACGCTGGCCAAGTGCGGCTTGGCAGACTTCACAGACCTTAGAATTTTTTTTTTATAAATTCTAAGGTGTGCAGGTTTTGCTAACGATGTTTTCCTTCACCGTTAGCAAGTGATATAAAATTTAAAACGCACTTTTGTAAAGAGGTGCGCTCCATGGATTTGAACCCAGCATCCCGGAGAGGCTGAATTCTTAACCACTAGGTTACCACGCCACCCTTATTGTATGTATAATGTAATTGTAGATTTACTTGTTTTACCTAATTTTGTATAAACACATAAATGTATATTATTTATAGGGCCGTTTTTGTATTTTGTTAAGGATAAAGTGGTAAACGTACAATAAAACACAAGGGGAATACCTAGATCCCAGAGGTAGTAAAACATACATATGTATATCTGTTTGATCAATTTTTTACTATAACTTCACGTCTGTATTTATCCGAAGGGATAGGCATAGGAGTGTAGTACTCCCACTTTACAAGTTATGTTATGCAACCCGATTAATACCGATTGAGCCTATGACAGGGCGCGATGGCGCTCATTGGGGAAGGCCTATGTCCAGCAGTGGACAGAGATAGGTTTACAAATACATTATTTTCTGTTTCCAATACAATGAGCTTGTTCCGTTATGTATATTCGATAATAGATTCCGCAAGTTCCACGACTCAGGTTATGCAAAATGTTATAATAAACTAGTAATAAAGTAGTTTGTCATTGATTACCAAGTTATTATCTATACTAATAATAAAACTGTAACTGATCGCTGTCTGTACATGGCAAATATATTTAAAAATTCATAATCGGGTGCCTTTATATGCGCAAGAGAACCCAAAACAATGTTTTTCATTTTGTCTGTATGTTTGCATGTTTATGCACGCTAATCTCAGAAACGACTTATCCAATTTGAATGCAGTTTACAGGATTATACTGTGATGGGTTTCACTTAACAGTTAGTGGTTTTTTTCATTTAAATCAATTAACAAATAAAGAAGTTATGTCAATTTATTTTTTCAATACTTACGAAATCTACGCGTAAGAAGCCGCGGGCACAGCTAGTCATTAATAAAATTACTTTACAAATTGAAGAAGCTACCTCCCAAGACATCTAAAATGTTACAATAGTTCGTTAATGTAAAGTCTTGAGACAAATTAATAAGTCATCATCTATTCATGAATAATGTCACGATTTAAATTATAATTAGTTATTACCATTACTACGACAATGTAGGAAACCTAATTATATTCAGATTTGTCTTGAAAAATTCTTCGGAGGAATAGTAGGCTTTCTGTATTTAATTACTCTGTAGTAACATTATAATGTTATAACTAAATTTCATTTCGATAACCTAACTTATAATAGATGGCGCCACATGTCTTGAACCAAGCCCAAGGTTTCAAAGAGCATAACGCATTGAACATTCCAACCGCAGTATTGTAGTCACGTGGTATGGTCTAACGCTCAAGTTTTTAATTTCTTTTGCTAAAAATATAATATATTATGAGTCTATAAGTCTTTTGATTGCCAAACTAACTGTTACATAAATGATCACAATGTTCGCTAGTTTTTTTAAATTAATTATAAGCATAAACCAAATTAAAAGCTGACCGATGACTAATTAAAAAGGGACGTAAATCATATGGGAAACATTCCAAGTTACGAAAACGCACTGTTTTATGGTGTTTTGACAACGTATTCCAAAACTAAAACATTGTATGGCAAAGGAGTAGGATTTAACGAGATACATTCCTTGTGAAATCCTGTCTGGAATGCGGTCATAATAGTACCTATAACAGCTTAGAGGGCTGATATAACATGAATAATAATTTCTGGGTCATTTGCAAGCTATATCCATTTTAGATGTGCCGTTGGAACCAGCGCTGCAGTTACAAGCCATCGACGACAGCGCGCGAATGATTCTAGTCAACATGCATGCGTTACTGCCATGGATTACTGGTTTCATGATACCGCGTTATCGCCCTTATGGTGATGCTACACTACCGCCGAGCACATATATTTTATAAAGAAAAAATTCTATCACAATTAATAGTTAGATGAAATAACTTCAAATTATAAATATCGGCTGCCTCGTTGGTCGAGTGGTTGTAAGCGCGACTGGCGATCAAGAGGTCCTGGGTTCAAATCCCGGGTCGGGTGCTATTAGATTTTTCTAATTTAGAATTTCTAATAGTGATTCGGAGTCTGGAATTGGGCCCGGTCTATGGCGATAGGCTCACTACCAATACCATGGGACTTAAACGTAACTGCTGAAACGTGGGAATGTACTACACTCCTCTGCCTACCCCTTCGAGGAATACAGCCGTGAATTACGGTAAAAATATTGTCCAAAATAATAATGTTCATGTTTCATATGCATAGTCGACATCGTGAAATCCCAAAACCTTTTATCGCTCCACTATCCAATGCAAAAATCGTAGACCTCCATGCCAGTCAAATATGGATCGGTAAAGTCACATGCCTTAAATAGTTTTTTAATTACTATTATGGAAAGCAATATTTAATCTTGAAAAGTATACGAAACTTTGTTATAACAAGAAATCCGTGCTATTCGAGATTCGAACTCCAGATTCCTAGAAAAGAATATCATAAACAACTGAACCACCACTGATTTAAAAGTAGGCTATGTTCTATTTTAATAACACATTAGCTGATATTTTGATATGACCGCAATACAAATAAATACAAATACAAATATAAATATTGTAGTGTAATAAATACGAATACATCAAGTCTTTTACAATTTAAATGGATCCATCACATTTGGCTCCTGTCCGACTGCACTTCGTACTAAGCTCTAGAATACAATTTTGATAT
>DWJK01003171.1:0-13483 GCA_018248815.1 Croniades pieria auraria
AGCTCAGTGGCGTGCCATTGGAGAGGCCTATGTCCAGCAGTGGACGGGAGCAGGCTGATGATGATGATGATGATGATTACTAAGTAATGATAATTGTTGTGCACGACATCTCAGTTTTCGTCATCGTCGTCATCTTCATCAGCCTATCTCTGTCCACTGCTGGACATAGTCATCCCCCAATGAGCGCCATCGCGCCCTGTTCTCGGCTTGTCGCATCCAGCATTGGTTTTCCCAGTTTTGGTTTCCCTCAACACCTGTATCCATTAAATTTCGTATTGTATTTAATGTTTCATCATCATTATCATTATCATCGGAATATTTCAGTCCACTGCTGGACATAGGCTCGGAATATGAAATGTAGGACGCCCTCCGGTCCGGTGGGATGACTATCTGCGAAAGGCTGCAGGCAGATGCTGAACGCGGCAAGCCCAGGACAAGGCGCGATGGCGCTCAATGGGGGAGGTCTATGTCCATTTTTCGTCCTTGCTAAACCTAGCATTTATATATGTCTGAGCCATCAGCCTCTTTGGACCTTTTGCACATGTAATACTGTTGATAATAAAACAAAATAATACTTAAATCGAATTGCAATCCAATATTTAAGATTATGAAATGCCGAATATCGTAGTCTTTTTGGTGGTATCGTGTCCAGCGACTTTTCTTTGTTTTACAGCCAGCCGCCAGCCATCGAATTGATTACTTCGCTAACTTTTGTACGAAATCGAATTTTCTCGAAAGCTCCGTTGTTCGGGTGTGTATATTAAATAAAAATCGCGACAAACAAACATTGTTCATGTAATAGATAGTGGTGTTGGAACTAAAACAATCGGTGATCGAATAAGAAAAAGTTTTGAAATAGGGTTGGAACTGAATAGAATCGAATCAGCGAGAGTTACGGTTAAATGAAGCGAGAATTATTGCGAGGGAGCACTCATACTGTGCAAACATTACATGTAAGGCCATTTTCACATGTATAATAGCAAACACGCGTTCGTGAGATCGTTGTGTGTTACACACAACGTCGTTGTCAAAATCTTTAACTTTTTTAAGATCTTTGACCTAACCATAGCGATGACATTAGTGGTAGCGTGCCCTAGCAACATTGTTCGTTTAATTTAAAGTGAACAGAACTTATTTCTATGGTTTTAATTGTGTGGTCCATAGAGACAAGTTATGTGACTGCCACAGTGTCAATTACTAATGTTATTCAAAGGATATCTTAAGTATCTTCTCGAAAAATATTTTCGAAAGACTCCAGTTCCCAGCGGAAACTCTGCTATTTATTTCTGTATGGCGCTACGTATGTCGGGTACCAGTCATAGTTGGTTACTAACCAGAGCCTCATAAGTCGGGCAATAGTTCATGGCCACAGACAATAGGCAATATGGCTTCAAAACGCCCTAAAATTAACAACGAAGTAAAAAATAAGTTAAAAACTAGAACTAGACTTCTTAATATTCGCGTTCTTAAAAGCATGGAACAAGAAAATATTCTTATCCAAAACCTATTCAATATTTATCTTTTAATAATTAGACGCTCGCTCAAGTGAACGACAACCGATGGGGAAGAAAGGTCATCGATTGGGGGCCACGTCTCGTTAAAAGGAGCGTAGTTCGCCCTCCTACCACGTGGTCTGACGACGTGAAGAAGACAGCGGGAAGCTGCTGGTTTCGATAGGCCCAGGACCGGAAGGAGTGGCGTCGATTAGGGGAGGCCTATGTCCAGCAGTGGACATCTAAAGGCTGATGATGACTTAGATGCATACATATACATTTCTATTTAATACATAGACATAGTGTTGTTCAAAGAATATACCACCGTAAAATTTAACAGAATTTGTGATAGTTAATGCAGAGGCAGTTTAAAATGACTGTTCAATTGATTCACATCTAATGACCGTTGAATGCGCGGCGTCCACAAGGCGCCGGTCACGTCAGCAACCGGTCACGTCAGCAGCCGGTCACCGCTTTCAACTGTTTAGATTGTTCGAAATACAAACTAAAATTGACTTCTCAAGAACAAACCGGACGACCGCTAACCAATTTTCATCATTCACTTCCATCGATTCTGACAGGTGGAATTGAATTTAAGCGTCCGTTACGACAAAGAGAATTGTGTTACCGAAGTTAATCATTCTGTCACTGTAGTTTTAGTGACACTGTAATACTTTAAATTTTCACTGAAGGTATTTTGACATTTCAACATGACGTTTAATCGCATGTCATAATATGAATATTTGATACTTTTGTTTTGACATTTGCTTTTGGGGACTTCAAGCAAAAACAAAATGACGTCACCGACGACGTTAATGCGTAATACTATTGCATTTATAGTATCAATATACGTAATCAACGCCTTCCTGAATGCAAACCCTTACTGGGACTTGTTTGTGGAGGAATGGAAGAAGATATTATCAGAATATCTGAAGTTCTGCGAGTGGGAAGTATATACATACATATGTAACGTATAGCCAATTTTTTATTAATGTAATTCAATTAAAACCGTTTTGATTGATGTAAAATGAACAAATATATGAGATACTCGTAATAAGACTGTGTGATAGATAGCCTAGTGGTTAAGAATTTGGCCTCTCACTCCGGGGGTGCTGGGTTCAAATCCATGACGCGAACATCTCCACAAAAGTGCGTTTAAAATTTAAATATCACTTGCTAACGGTGAAGGAAAACATCGTGAGGAAATCTGCACACCTTAGAATTTATAAAAAATAATCTAAAGCGTGTGAAGTCTGCTTACCCGCACTTGGCCAGCGTGGTAGACTATGGCCTTAACCCTTTCAATATGAGAGGAGACCCATATTCCAACAGCGGAATGATAAATGGGTCGATTATTATAATACTATTAATGAACCAAATTAGGTCTGCGTCGTTTTTTTTCGATTATTTTTTTAATAAGTTTTGTTATCTGTTTACATCTATTGAAAGTTTTTCTATGGCTTTCGATTACTTCTTCACTAGAAATTGTATCTTGTCTTTTAATTGCTGTTGTTTTAAAGGTTTTAACACGGCTTTTGATTTTATTGCTGGCTAAAGTCATATTTGTTTAAATTTATACATATCTCAACTTCTATCCGAGGACAATCCCAGATGCATCAGAGCCTCAGAAAACGCTCCTAAGAGTCTAAGCGTTCAAATATTTCTTAACAATATTCAAATAGAAACGTATTATAGCATTTTGCTGCTTTACAGCAAAAACATGTGACGTGCGCAAGTAAAAAGTCTGTTGTGTACCTATAAAAAAGAACTATATTCTAGAACAAAATGACGTACCGACCTTGCGTCGCGAGGGCGTGCACTGCGGCTGGCTTCACGCCCCTTAGGGCCGGGTGCGCGTGCAGCACCCCGCCCAGCACTGGGCTGCTGATCCCTAGGATATCCCCTCCACCTGGGATATTTTTAGTACTGTTAGTAAATTAATTTGTTAATGAGATTATTTGTTCGACTTAAACAGAAAGATGTATTTTTGTGGGTGGACACTGTATAGACTAAATGTATCTGGAGTGCAGGACTCCTCTTTCCAGAATATGGCACTCCCTGTATTACAAGATGTCTCCTCCACTTATCTTAATGTTTGGTTTAGTATCAAGTACGGTACAATATTAGAAAGTTAGTTTAAATTTAGTGAAATACTATTAATTTGATCATCATCTCGTCATATTTATATATTATTAACCAGATACATACCTAGTATAGAGTTTTGAGCCAACAGATGATGAGTGGGAGGCTGCTGAAGAACCCCACCACCCACTAACACGCCATGGCCCGTGTGGCCAGCGGCCATCTGAAATTTAAACACTAATTAGGGTAATATGATTATGGTTACGCTAGTTGACGATAATGTGAAATTACCCTTATTTATATCGTAAGCCAATGTCTTGTGTGTAGGTTCCGTGATTGAAGGGGTTAATTAATACTGTGTATGTATAATCCACCCTATTCCTAATTTAGACTGCCTCGTTGGTCGAGTGGATGCAAGCGCGACTGCAGATCGGGAGGTCCTGGGTTCAAATCCCGGATCAGGTGCTATTGGATTTTTCTAATTTAGAATTTGTAGTAGTGACTTGGAGTCTGGATCTGTGTCCGGTGTATGGCAATAGGCTCACCACCTATTCCATTGTGGGACTTAAACGTAACTGGTGAAACGTGTGGTGTACTACACTCCTCTGCCTACCCCTACGGGGATTACAGACGTGATGTTACGTTATTCCTAATCTAACATTACGAGCATGTAAGTTAATAATAAACGGTACTTTGTGAATACCATATGAGCATACCTTTATAGTATACACGTTATTCACTGTTTGTTATGACACAGCCTTAATAACAATGAATGAATGAAAATAACAAACACATTAATTTATTCAAAATGGGTTTTTCAGTCATATGTGATATAATGAATAGTTATTTAATGTGTTGAAACATGCAACTCCCCCATAACTCGTATGATATCCCGTCTGAAGGCGCTTCTTCAAGCGCACCCTGATTTTGACTTATTACCGACAAATGGAGGAAAAATTTAAATGTATGTATTAATTTTTGTAAGTCTTTTGATCTTGTTAACACCTGCTAACTTATCTCTTATATATTTTAATAAATATATAATTAATTTGTATTTTAATGATTAATCTATGAAATTTTCGGTATTGTATTGTATATATTATTGTGTTAATTAATTTGTTTTTTTAAACATATTAATTAACAATTAACAAATAAATAAATAAATGCTTTACCGATTGGCTTCACGATATGACGTTTAAGATTACATTATGACGATTGCGTCCTTCTTATGCTCTCGCGTATGCTTTTTAAATTATGTGTGTAGGCGGAATTTCAATTTTCTAATATAAGAGAACAGTGAGTTAGTTCTGACCTGATGATGAGCAGTGAGATGTTCTGGCGGAGTGGGCGCTGGCGGGGAGAAGTCGCGAACATTGGCGTGGTTGACTGGTATACCGCCGGGGAGGGTAGGCTGCGCTGGTACCGGCGGTATTGTTATCTGGTGAACAGTTAAATTTGACGTTAGATATTGATACACTGTATTAAAAGATTTAGTGCACCCTAAAAATATAATATATAAATGTAATTGGAATAAAAGGGTATGACAAAAGTAAGAAAAAGGGGAACATGAAGATACATGAATATAATATATTAATGTCATAAAAAAGCATAGCGCGAGTGACAGTGTTCTAGAAATCATAATCGGGATAGAGAAATAATTTTCAAATGTATTATTCGTGTTCTAATTTTGAATAATTAATTATGAGTTCGTGTGAGTAGTTCGTTATTAATTTAAGCATAGCGAACGCAGACGTGGGGTATATTTACATGGTGGGGATATCGACGCGTCCATCATGTCGTAATGACGCGATAATCTATTTACACGCTCCAGCATATCAGCATCGCGTGATTGATTTGCGGCTGAATGTAATTATAATAAATATTTTAAAAAATTATGGACTTTACATGTATTTTAATTGGTTTTTTATTTTTCATATTTCAATGTTGCTTTAGAGGATATTAAATTATTTATTGATATTTTTTTATTGCATTTATTAATTATTAATGGACTAACGATCGTGTTGATCAGGCCTTGTTATCGATTAATACATTAACAAAATTCAATTAACACGTTAATCGATATCAATCAAACATTAATTAGCTGATTAACAAAGTTACAAAAACAAATGTTATCTATTTCAGCTTTTCTGTTTCGATGTTGGTTGCAAAGGTCATGCAAAATTTTAAAAACTAATAATATATGTATTTATAATAAGATTTTTAAATATAACCTGCCTATTTTCCACAGGGTTAGGCAGAAAAAATAATTTAATTTTTAATTGAATGACAAATATCTTTACAAAAGACACGAAATTTAATCTACAATCATCATGTTAATAAAATACAATTAATTTTTTTTACTTTATTGTAATTTAAAATAAAAATTTTAATAAACAAACCTGTTTTCAAACAAATTTTTATTACATGTTTAGATATTAATATCTTCTTCAGAGGAGACACCACTTGTGTCTATGCTCTCTATTCTCTATGTTTGATAAATCGAAGTATATGCATTTGATAAATGGAACATGTGTTTCGCGACAGTGTATTTGCTGTCTCTGTCACTTTGACAGCGCGCGATTGATACGGGATTCAATTGAATTGCTCGATAATTTCGCTACATTTGGACAATCCATTCGTATAAATCTTTGTAGGGTAAATTTAAATCTACACGTTTCTTGTTAGATGTGTATATTTTGAATTGTTCTTTAGTTTGTTCGAAATATATATACATATATTTCTAATTGTTTATTTTAAAAAACAATTTGATGTTTAAACATCTATAGCTGATGAGTTTGGAGATAGCCTGTTTGTCTAGTGAGTAGTCATCTTGACCACTAAGTCGGGGTTGTGGATTCGATTCTCAGTCAGTGCAAATATTTGTGTGATGAATATCTTTAAGACGGACAGTTAAATTTCAATCACAACTTGTCAATATTGTCATACAAATATACAATGTATATGTCAAATATATATGTCAAACATACAATATTGTCATACAAAATTTTTGGGACAAATCCAACGAATAACAATTAAAATTTTAAATTGATTTCAGAACCTAATGTAATGAAATACGTATTTCTAATTTAAATGTTTTTTCGCGAGCGCGAATAATAAAAACCCTTCGTTTGTAAAAAATACATACATATATATTTTCATATCTTCACACTTCATACATATATATCTTCATGCCAAGTCCCTTACGAGGTAGGCAGAGAGCATGGAGTGTCAAATATCCCTATATGTCAAATATCCCTGCATATCTGTCGTGCTTCTTCCAAATTCATCAATCTCTTCTAACAAGCACGCTGGTTTCGGTTTCGGTTATGTAAAAAATGTTATTGAAATTCTCTTCAAATTCAGTATACGGCAATAACCACCTCTTCCATGGTGGGACTCAAACACAACTGGTGAAACGTGGGAGTGTATTACAACCTCTGCCTACTCACCGGGGATTACAGGCGTGACGCTACATTTTCTTTTCAATAACGTAACATCACGCCTGACTCCCACGATTCACCAGTTGCGTTTAAGTCCCATGGAATAGATGGCGAGCCTATTGTCATACACCGGGCAAAATTCCAGACTCCGAGTCGCTACTAGAAACTCTAAATTAGAAAAATCCAATGGTACCCGACCGGGGATTTTTAACCCAGGACCTTTCTATCGGCAGTCGCGCTTGCTACCACTCGACCAACGAGGCAGTCTTTTCAATAAAATCTTCTATAAACCATAACATTCGTACATACAAACCTCCGTTTCCACACAACAAGCCGCGCAAATGATACGAGCGTAAAGAAACTCCCGCCAATTTTCTCTATTCATCTCGCGCGTGTCGGGGACTGGTTTATTTATTCTCAAATGGATCCCAGCTCCGTACGTTGATACGTACATTGAATTTTTTTTTTCTAAAGTACCTACATATCGCTCTGTTTCTGTTATTAATATTTTAGTCTTATATGTATTTGATGTTTTCAGTTGATTCGTGTATAGGATTTCGAGTGGTAGGCAGATGTGTGAACCGCTAAACTATAACAGCGTGTAACGGATTTTTTATTCGTTCATCATCAGCGTATTTCCGTCCACTGCTGGACATAGGCCTCTCCAATAGCATGCCACCAAGCTCGATTCTCAGCTCGTCGCATCCAACTGCTGTCAGCCACTTTGCGTATATCGTCACTCCACCTAGCTGGAGGGCGTCCTACGCTACGTTGGCCAAGACGCGGTCTCCACTCCAGAACACGTCTACTCCAACGGTTATCAGTTGTGTGACAGATGTGACCAGCCCACTGCCACTTCAGCTTGTTGATCCTTCGGGCTATGTCGATAACTTTGGTTCTCTGCCGGATCGTCTCATTTCGGATTCGATCTTTTAGAGAGACACCGAGCATAGCCCTCTCCATAGTCTTATTATATTATAGCTAAAGTCTTATTCTAAATTAATTACTTAACAGTACATATGACCGGTACAGCCACTTACTGCTATACCTCCTTCCGGTATATAATATATGTAAATATGACTTTATAAAATTATTCCTATTAAACAGACACATTATATGTATATTTGAATACAAACGAATATATCATCAGCACGCGCAAAACACTGGTACGGTCGAGAGGCTGATGTACACGTTGGGAAAACCTGCTTCTTTAAATTTGACTAGCTGTGCCCCGCCGTTTCACCTAGAGTTAGCTTTCGATTAGAGAAAAATCTATTAAAAAACTATTTTAAGAACATCACGGTAAGATCACCAAGAGTAAATATAGTAAACTATTTTGGCTGTAATGGCTTACACATAAGATATAGAGATATACTGTGGCGGGATTTTTTGTAGGACTATTTAAGATAAACATTTCCATCATACATTATGTACATATGTGTAACTCTAGCGGTTTTGGCAGCGCACGCCAGAATAGCTCGCAGATGGTAGATTTTTTCCTACTTACCTGATATTTTGGACAATTCACACAATATCTTTATAAATTGTAGCCTATGTGTTATTCTGATGTGTAAGCTATATTATTGTAGTTTCATTAAAATCCATTCTGCAGTTTTTACGTGAAAGAGTAACAAACATCTATCCATACTTACAAACTTTCATGTTTATAATATTATATTAAGAAAGATTAAAATTAAGATACATCATATTATGTTAAATGAAATGACCATCTAACATTTTCTCATAAATGAAAGTGTTACCTACCACACTGTGCACAATGCTCTAATCATTTTAGAGCCAATAGTTATTGAACCTGCCCTATTTTGCATAGAAACATACTATTTAGTAACAAACTACTTACAACTTCATGTAGTGTAAACATCATCTCAACAGACTCTATTATAATTCTGGAAAGAGACCATTTCCTACCTTGGGATTGGTCTCTTGGTCATAACAATTGACACACATCTTCCACAATGGCTTAATATATTTAGAGAAAAATCAAATCAAAAAGATTGAACTGAAAGTATTTTATTTCTATTAATAATGAAGTCACATTTATATATTATACATTATAAGTAGTAATGTTTCTTATTACACAAACAATAACGAAGTTAGTATTCATTATCCATATTGGCAGGTGTCTTTATTATTATTATTATCATATCATCACGGCAGGTCCCTTACAGAGTAGCCGGAGAGCACAGAGTGCTAAATATCTCTATCCTTACAACACCTGCTGTGCTTCTTCCACATTATTTGTTCTGCATATCTTTATTTATACATAAATATCTCTTAAGAAAATGTTTGAACCAAGATCATAGTCATATTGTTTGTTTTATAACAAAACAATAAATCAACAATCATTAAAACGTAACACGAGCCGCTTTAGAGTTTTCTATGCGAAGTTCGCCATATATTTAAGTTTGTTATATTTGGTATTTTATTGCCAAACTATACCATTTTGTTTAAAACACCAACGAATCGAGTCACAGCATAAAGAGTTTAATCCTGTCAAAATAACAGGAATTAGTCTTACGTGACGACGCTTTCAAGCGATTGCTGGCCGCTGACTGAATTACGTATAAAACTACGTAATTCACTCTAAACTGCTTAGAAAAACTTGTAAATACATATAAACTTAGTAGAACCAAAGATTCTGTTGGAATTATTTACTATTTTAATAAAACAAAATTTGTTGAGTATTTTCTCAATGGCATTTGGTTCCATTAGTGGTTAGAAACGCAGAAACTCAAGATCGAGCTCAGTGGCGTGCTATTGGAGAGGCCTCTGTCCAGTTGTAGATAGGAACAGGCTTATAATGACAATAATGATTTTCCCACTTTGTAGGTACCTACAGCAAATTTAATTTATTTCGATGACAGTGGCAAAAGAATATTTAGATCTGTTTTCAACATTTATTTTGTAAGAATTGCTCAATGAACATTTTGTTTAGATAATATTTATATATATTTAAACTAAAATAGTTTTATCTGGGATATAAAAAAATTTTTGATCTATAAATCATTTCTTAACTGTTTAAAATGTCCTTTAGTTTATCGGGCAGAAGAGAGTACAGATGCTTTGCAATAGTTCAAGACACACTTGATTGTCGAATAGAATAAGGAAAAATAATAACATATATTTAAAACTGGTACTTACACTAAGATAAAACAAGGTTTTGAGGGAAATAATTAGAATCGGAATTATTTTCAAATTAACGCGTAAATAAGATTTGTTTATAATTTCCTATTCCGTTGATTGATCCTTGCAGTATAATCAATTTGTCTATCTAACAATAAGATTGCACAGCGATCCTTTAGTGTAATTCGCTTAAAAAAATTTCATTAAAAGTATCCCAATTCTGACGTAATATCTGCGATTCGGATCTTCATTTATTTATTTCGTTTTGACGTAAACTTTGGCGGGAAATGCTGCCATGATTGTTTATAATAGGGACGTCACGTTGGAAGCAGCAAATATAAATATATAATTATTGTTACAATATGGTTGATTACAGTTTTGTATAAAATACAATGGTGTATTGAATATTTATAATGTAGAGTATAATATTAATCGATTTTATTTACGTAGATTTATGAAAAAATATAGACTCCTATATATATTTTATATAATTGTGAATCACTATAAGTGGATATAATTGATAACGTAACATTTTTATCGTATTTACGTAACGCGCTGAATAATATTATAATATGCTCTAAACGCTGTTTTTTACGTACGAAATACGTAATCATTTTCAGTCTTAATTCATTTAGGGCTTAAACGTAAAATACCCTTACTCTAACTTAATTCATGGACAAAAAATAACTGTTATTTTCTTTGTTTCAAGTCTTTATAAGGATGACACGTAAAAGTATTATTAATGATTGTTATATTTGTAAAAATAATGTATTGCGTCCCTAGTAAGATTGTAGTCTGAAAAAAGGTAAAATTTGAAGCGTACGTAATACGGTGTAAGTCTGTAACACCGTCATCAGTCCACACCGTCTGCGAGGCAGCCGCGGTGCGCACGCATCCTGCGGCCGCGACCCGCCCCGTCCCGTCCCGTCAAGTCAACCGAAAACAGTCAACACTCGCGCAGTGTTTTAATAATATGCGTTGAACACGACCCGTATCGTTTCACGACTTGTATTAACGTTGCTTTCGATCAAACGATGAGCCATTCTGAATAATACGTTAAATATAATCGACATAGCATCGATTTTACGTGAAGTTAATAGAGTTTTACGACGCGACGCGTTCGTTTCTGTGGCCGAACGACGACGACAATGTTTTATCATTGCATCGAACTGTGAAAACATGTATGAAAAGTGAAATGTGGACGTAAAAATGAATATACTTGTGGTACAGCATAGGGATAAAAACGGTGAAAGATAGTTATTAAAGTGATTTATTTTGATAATAGTACAAATATCGGCTGTCTTAATCTAAATATAGCCTAAGAGAAATTATAACAGGAATTGGAGTGTTTGAGCAGTTTCGCGGCGATGCGAAGGGGCACCACGGCCACTATAACCGGATTTAAAAATAGAATCCAGTGTGTGGGCTCCTGTAACCCATTTGCCGCTAAATAAAACTTCGCTTTTTGGATGTTACATTAAGATAAGTGCACACTCAAGTCTTTGTTTGTAGGCGATTACGAAGCCCTACCGATGACTATACTGATTTATTTTTATATTAACGTCGCGTGTTATCAGTCCTTGACGTGGATAATCACCTCAGCCTGACACATGCCAGCTGCACATCATCACGCACCGTACTCCCAACTAAAATGATGTGGCCGGCGTCACAGGCTAGCAAAGTTTTAACATTCCTGCTCTTCACCATCGTAGTGTTCTGCATTTACATGGACACATTTCTATATTTAAGAATACAGAACTACAAAATAGACGTTTTTGATTGTTATGAGAACCTCACTCAAGAAGAATCCTCATCACACAAAACGGTTAGCGCCTGTTCGAGCTACGAGGATGTCACGTGGATTCCGTGCAGCATCAATCCGTTGTGCCACCCCACAGTTAAAGCATTAATGATAGATCACGTGAATCACTATATCTACGGACCACTATGTGCCGTAATAGACATCGGTCTTGGCATATCCGAGAAAGCGCTGTACCTAACCCCGAACATGATCTCATTCTCTCACGTTATAATAGCTTTTATAGGTGCTAAGCTCTTAACGTGTCAGAATTTAGCCATACGCCGCATTGCAATAGTTCTATTTCAAATAAGAATGTTTTTGGACGATCTAGATGGACACGTGGCCAGAGAGCGGAAGAACATCAAAGGGGAGAGATCGGAAGTTGGCACGCTGGGTTATTGGGTCGACGGTATATGCGACTTGATAGGCGTCGTCGCTATGATGGTGGGGATTCTGTTGTATTTCAAGAATAATCCGCCGCGACGAGGTTACAAGGGTACACCGTCGAGCACCTTGCCCTACCATCAATTGAAAGAAATTAATTCCACCGAAGACATAGAAAAGGATCACACTGCAGAGATCGGTATATCGTACAAAACGAAAGTGCCTTTCCAACGCATCGTTCAAGTTATAGGTTTGTTTTCCGGTCAAATGGTGCTATCTTCATTAGCTTGGAATAGATATATAGATATTTATCAGGACTTGCTTGAGAACTGCACTGAATACGACGTGCACAGGCGTGAAACTACTTTCAGATCGGCGAAATTTTTCATTGCGACCGGACTGTGGAGGATCGTGAACCCCCACAGCTATCTACACTTACTCTCGTTAGCTGTGTTCTGTGATAAAACGTGGGGGTTTTTAAAAACGACGCATTACAGTGGGTATGTGGGTCTTATGATAACGGTGGCGACATCGGAGTACTTGGTCGATAGTATTCGGACGTTCGTGGTGAATGGCACGAACGGGTGAATGATGATAGGTTCGGTTCACTATTGCGATATAGTAATAATAATCCTTGCCGTTTGAAATCTATTTGAATTAAAAAACTTAACATTTTGGCCTTGTTCTTACGTCGGCCGTAATACGCTTTGTTTTACGATACAATAATCGTTTAATCTTGTCAACGTTGGACGGTTAGGATTTTGAACTGAATTTGAAATGCAATTTTTAATGTTTTATTCTGGTTTATTTGATTACCGACCATATTTTATGACTTGATATTATTATACGAACCGATCCCGCTTGCATTAGTCATCCCAATATTTTTAAAAATTATGTGATAAAACCCTTGGTTTGCGTTCGATGTGATTTCAGATGTGTACCAGTCAATTTGGTTAGCGTTAGATTTTGATGTAACAATCTTTGTCCTTAGTCGTGATAATATTTTAAAAATTTGTCGTTAAGTTTACAGAATGACTTTAAAAATATCGATTTAGATTTTGTATGAAAGCAGTGATAGCCTAGTGGTTAAGAATTCAGCCTCTCACCCCGGGGGTGCTGGGTTCAAATCCATGGCACGC
>DWJK01003172.1:0-13482 GCA_018248815.1 Croniades pieria auraria
GGGTCTGTGACTAGCTTCTAATAAAAACTGTGTGCTTATGTTTGAGTTTGGTTCCAGGTATGTATAGGCGTCAGAGTTTACTCGTGACTACGGTTTGCTCGTTTATAACTTTTTTCACATAAAATACAACTCACAATCTACTGTACCAGGTGTAATTTGAACTTTATAATGTTTTTCGTTTTCATATCTTTCAATATGTTATTTCCTTCTTCCATGTGTCTTTATAATTCGTTTATATATTAACATTAAGAAAATAATAACAATTTATTATTTAGCATTCCTTACATATTTTTTATTTTAGATAAATTCAAAGTGAATCGTTTTTATGGGCGTGTTTTGTGTAATTTCTCTCAAGGATGGGATAATATTTATTTCTTTACACCATTAAATTAAGGGCCGTCTTTAACAGTTTTCATTTTTATAGAACTTGAAACCTTATTCTGTGTATTTTAGAAGATGTTTTATATTGGTGTAATATGGACTTGAGCCAATGAACTTATTGTTGTGCTGTATAAAGGCAGCGGCCGCAAGGCCACGCATGAGTGCGCGTGGCCGTTTTTCACAGAGCGTCAGAATTTATAAGCACTTACTTCTTACAGATAAATAATTAATCGATCAATTTACTATTTCGAAAAAATATCTACCTATCTAACTTATATATATTCATCCTAACAATATATTTGATTGCTTCAGAGCAATGGCACACAAATAAAACTTATAACTGTTGCCATGTTGTACTACAATGTTCTCTAATGGGTGTGAAGCTTGCCACCGCGCATGTTGTCAGCGTGGCGAACTATGGCCTTCTCTAACAATTATCATTATGATAATAGACTCGTATCCAACAGTGAATCGAAAAAAATATTACTGATTATAATTATGGTGAAATATAGATGACGCGTAAATCTCATCCCAGTCTGATGATTAAGGAAATTGGAAAATGAACCGAAACACGTGAACTGAATATTGGACTTTAAATAGATATTCGGTCCAAACCATCACCGGTATATGACAGGACTGGACCAAGAACAAATATTATGTATAATAATTTTAACTATGTAAGTATTAATCTACATCTTAACGTAATAATATTCACATTTCCAACGTTGTATTCGAATTTTAAATGACTTGGTAAATAGGATCAATTTTCTTAAATATAATGTAGTAAAATCTTTAATGGACCCGTATAAAAAATAAAAAATAATAGTATATGCACTTATATAATACCTAGTTTAGGGTGACAGGATGTATTTTAAATTAATCTGGAGACTTAGGAATATTTTTTTTATACCAAGAAGACGTTATCTTGAAATCCTTTTATAAAAGATTGAACCGTTTTTGCGACATAAGCGTAACTTATAGTACGTTAAATACAGTTAATAGGTTTGTACGAGCAGTAAACGAAATGTCACGGCCCTGTCAGGGCATACAACTCTGCGGATGCTCCTCCGGCACACTGCACTACATTTTTAAAAACATTTGCAACTGTCACTGACAGTGCTACGTCATTTAACGTTGAACTTGTTTATACACGTATGTTAAAAATTTATGTACGTTGTTCATATACAATAAGTATCGTTACAAAGTCATGACCAGGATTCTTCTTATAATACAACAAAGAAATAATTTTATAATACGTCATATATATTTTCGAAGAACTAGTAGAAGAAATATTAAAGCATTCCTTATTTTTCCGCCTCATAACTGGATGCCTTAATTTCCTTTTTACGACGATGTTCATTTTTTTTGACGTCCCAGTTGCATTTGAATTTATTTAGTGATTATAATTCAATGGTGCAGTAATCTTAGATATTCCTGTTCATTGTTTTTTACTATTTTGATATAAGTAAAATTACATAGTTACTAAGTAAAGAACTAAAACGTAGCGTAGTACGCATGCGCCTCTATCATAGTTATAAAAAATCAATAGTGCTGTTAGTTGGCGCATGCTCAATATCGTTCAATTTAGTTCTTTTCTCAGTATACAGAGGCGCTGTCTGCTTGTAGTCCTATGCCATATTTTAATTATTTTTCCATCAGCTATCCGTGTCTGTAGAGATCAGTCCCCAAAGGATATGATAACATTGTTATCGGACGATGCTCTGTTCGTAACGAATTTTAGAACTTATTTCCTGCCATTTATCTGGAAAACAAATAGTTATTTACTCGGTGTATGAACTCATATTATACATTTTCTTTTGCGTCGTTTATGTTTGTTTTGCGTTTAATGTTCCTGGTAGACTCCGCACGCCGCGCAGCCGATTTAATAGGAATTAAATGATCTTGTCATTCGTACTCGTTTCATCAAAATTTTAGTATAACTGTGTATTTAAAAAATGAAATTAATATCAAATAATATACTAAATAATGTACTACATACGTATGTAATAATAAATAACATATTACCAATTAATAGATAAAATTGATTTTATAAAAAATATCAACAGTAGGAGTAGAATCGAATAGCAGCTCATTTTAAACGGTAGTTTCAAGGCTATGTTTTGTAAAATCGTTTTCAAAATAATTACGAAAAATGACAAATGAGTATTGCCATATTTTTACATTTTCTCTTTGTATGTGTGAAACCTGTATTTTACATTTATTCCTAAAGGAAGAGATCGCTGTTCTGGAATATGACCGAATTTTACGCAAACACGTATATACAAGTATAGTCAATGACCTGTTCCTTGTTTTTTTGTTATTTCTACTCATAGGTACATAATTTAAACAATATCGCAAATGAAAATAAAATATAACCTACAAAATACCCAAATACCATTACTGACTTCCTTTCTTCTTTATCTCTTAATTTATAAACTATAATTGTAGAATATATATAAGGACACACGGGTCGCTGAGGTACTCTTGTTTTACCTGTATATACCCTTTGGCCTTGTATGGATAATAGTACCTATTTGTATTTATGATGGTGCGAGCTATAAAAATATTTTCGGTGTCCGTCTCATGTACGAGTGTATAGGTACTGCACTATGGGTGAATACTTAAGCAGCTTCGTGATTTGCATGGAATAGTATTATTATTACACCGAGCACCGACTGTCAAATATTACTATACATACAGGATTGATGTGCTTCTTATTTCTTCACTCTTTTATCGTTTTATCGTCAATATAGCAGAGTCTTGTCTCCCTCGGAGACTGCATCCATCACCACGTTTTGTTTGCATGTACATGTTTTAAGTATTTGTATTTATTTGGCGTTTCAAACAGACGAGTAAAAATTATTACTCCGAACATTATAACTTTTTAGATTTAAATAAATTATATGTTGAACACGTTTTTTAATTAATACAACATAGCATATAAAGCAATAACGTCTCCAACTATAAATCTCTGCGCACATAATATTAAATGTATGAAATAATTTATATACATATAATACACACATGCATACATACACAAACGATGATGTGTATACATCATCAGCCAGTCTTAGTCCACCGCTGGACAAGCCTCCGCTAAGAGGTTTTTGCCTAAATCCTCATGATGGGCATGCGGGTTGGGGATCACGGAGCGAGGCTTCTCGCACCGTCTATGCTGCCGCCCGTCTTACCGATTTATACAGCTATTATTTAATACGGTGTAAAATAAGATTTTTATTTTTTTTACAAATAAATGATCATACAGTTTTTACGACAATAATTTCGGTTTGCGTTAAATGGCGTTATTTACATTTTATTGCAGTGAAAATGTATAAGTGGTTAAATAGTTATTCCATGTAATTACGAATACATTGAATAAAATGTCTTAATTTTGTTGATAATCTAGGTGTTTGGATTCTGAAGGAATTGAAGGAAAAATTAGGAAAAACAGTTGATATTTGGTCTACGCATTTTAAAGTTAAGCCAATCGACGCTCTTTCGAAACAAAATATGACGGGTGACGAGAAATAAACAGTGTACAGCAAAGTCAATTGATAAAGATCATAGTCCAAGCGTGGTGACCTGACGTTACACCACGTCGAAAGCTGAATTACACCAGAAAAAGATCGCGGCTTCAATTTGTTGGGATTATAAAAATTAACCAAACAGCCAAAGTTGGAGGAAGCTACGAATATGAAAAAGACCTAATTGGTATATTGTAAAGAAATTGTAGTCCGACATGACAAATAAGGCGTCATGTATTTTTAACAATAACTAAGAATTTAGTAGTTTGATTGAAATATGACGTCACAGTACTAATTATATAGCCACACCCTTGCAACATTGTATTATCTTTTAATAAAGTTTAATAGTATAACTTCCGGTAATTACGATTCGATTACCTCAAATCGTACATAATTAAATTATTTAACGTTGAGGTTAAGGGGATAGATAGTAGTGAGCAACTATAACTATTACCTACTATGAGCGCATATTCATGTGGTTCAAGTGAAGAAATCCAATGGTTGTCGAGTGAAATGGAAGAAATATTTGACTGATAAAAGTTCATATGTTTTATATTAAAGCTATAGATAAACGTAAAAAATTAAATTACTGTCTTGGCTATTCATAGATATATTTTTTCTTTTATCTTAGCTAATTGGTACCAGCAACATAAAATAATATATGAATCATCAAAGGTTTTATTGTTACATTTATTAAAAAAAAGCAAAACACGTGAATTTAGTAATAATTATTCACATATACATTTTTGTCACCAACTAGCCATTTTAGTAAACTTTATAACCAATGATTCGAATACTCGATGCTTTCTTCTACTTAAACGTATAAAAATTTATTTATTATAATATCTATAATTATAGGTATATTAAAAGTTTAGATGTCCTGGATTCTGTAGTATATTATCCCTCGACAATCCTTTGTTTCTGTGTAATAAATTATGAACCGTTATTCTGGCAAGGAGAGCAATGGAACCCCGTTCAAGCTGGCTAATATCCAATGGAGTAACTGAACTATCAATAATTATGGATCCATCGATCTTGACACAGAACAGTTTGCACGTCTCAATATAGTTATTTTAAATTTCACAACGGAGCATAAAACTGAATAAATTGAGGAGTAACGATATTTGGAGTAGGCCTATGTATGTCCAGCGTTGCTCGTCAGGACTGAAATACATGGTACGCTCAATAATGAGATGTACCAGGTACTGATTTTTAAGGCTCAATAATGTGGCATAAAATCGACCACAAAATTAATTAGTGTCTTGTAAATTAATATTTTCTAGACGCAATTGTATAATTTTGAAAATCATAAAATCTACAGGGGCCTATAATGAAACGAACTTTCTGTATGTTCCGATGGCATTTTACTGTATTAAAAAGATTAAGTTCCATCAAAAGTCGTAGATTTTTCCCACAGATCCAGTACTAGGTATATAGTACTGGTATTATAATTAACATTAAAATACATGTTAATGCACTGTGAAAGATTTTTGAGCAGGTATAACACCCATCGTGATTTCGTTGCTATTCGCAGGAGCTCATGATGAAGGGCATCGGTTAGATCTGGAACTAGTCGGGCCATTCCGAATAAACATACGTAAGATACGCCAGTACTATTAGATAATATAATCATAAAAGATAATTTAATCATATAAAGAAATACTGAAAGTTTAATAATAAAATATTAACATTAATTTTTAATATTTCGATATTTCTATATAATGTTAGACACTAGCCTCCTCGCAGAATGAAAAGGGTTAAGCCATTACGGCGTGGTCGACAGTATCAAATGCCTTAAACAAAATGTTGCTATAATGATAGCGAATGCTAATTTATCCTGGTTCTATCCTTTTTTTGTTCTACGTTTATTTTCATTCGCTGTTATTGCCAATCTATATTTAATTCTAAAAAAATGTTGCAAAGTTAGTAAAGTCAGATACTCGAAAGTTTTTTAATTCCAACCTACCAGAGCTGGTGAGACATCACATATGTACATATATCGGAATAGACTTGAGCGTGTATGCAGAGATATGATTGCAGTACTGCAGTGAAAGATTGTAGTATTTTGCCACTTTTGACATTCGTTTTCATAATCAATTTGTGGTCGATTTTATTACTTTCGATACGTTATTATTTTGTCTAGAAAAAACGAAAGTAAAAAAGCAATATGGCCGCCACGATCTGTCAAAATCAACCCGTCCCTATTGTAAAACCCTATACATATGTCGCCAACTTGTATGTACGTACAAACATTACTTGCATTACCTTACAATTACTGCAACATTAGTATCATTAAACTTAACTGTTAAGTATGACAGGACCGCAGCGATGTGGCATGATAAGTATTAATAATTAAATTGTACTCTATTTGTTTAATCATGTTTTACAACAACAGGAAATTGTTGTAATAATTAATGATATTACACACAATATTAACATAACATAACATAATATATTATTATAATTATTCGTAATTATTTTTGGTATTTACCTATTTTCCTTATTTGTATCAAATGACGTAACCATACAAATAATATAATTTAAATTTATCTTTAAGTAAATACCATATTTGTTTAATACATTATTATTGTAATTAATACGATGTCTGTATATACAGAGTTTTAAGGAAAACGCAATATTTATAATAAAAATAAATTAATTTATATAACAATTGATTATTTATAACTGCATTATGTAGTTAGTAATACTATGTGATTTTATATTATATTGTCCATTGTTGTGTATGACTTCCTTAAATTATATTCCCATCAGTACCGAGGACCGAAATATATTCAAGAACATCATCGCAGAACGTAATACAACGCGATAATTATGAATTTTTTTTCATAATTGAAATTCCCACGCCCCACTATGTGACCGCCTAACATTCAGCGCCTTTACTTACAATCAGTCTTGTATCGAATCCCGCGAAAAAAACATCTTTCTTGTCGATATCGATCTTCGTGGATACCTCGTAGCGTATATTTTTTTATTCGTTTTGTAAGTCTAGGCGTTTCTTTATAAATGGTGAATGCATCTTCCCGGGCGACTGTTTCGTAAGGAGCGCGCGCGCACGGACTCCGCGACCGCGATGTACCGGTTAGTGTCTGATTTATTGTTTCAAGTTTTTCTCCATCCAAGTTCAAGTTCGATCGGTTCATCTACGGCATGTTATAGTTTGTCATGCGACAGATAAGTTTAAGTACTATTGTGTTTAACGAAATTTTTTCCCTTTATGTTACCGTGTTTCATTTTGTATTTTGTATAGTATTTAGTGTAGTCAATTTTAAATATTATGTTTCAGTTACCAGATGATAATTTCGTTTATAATCGAATAGCTTATTTTCTTGCCGTTCTCTTTCATGTAATAAAGAGCAGGTAAAGATATATTAGATAATCAGAAATTGCGTGTTAAACGGAATTGATTTGAAACCTATTTTTAGATATTTTTATTTGTATGCTGCAAATACCACTGTTATATTTAATGGCATATTTAGTTTCTTGTAACCTAAAGCAAGGTAATAAGGGTGGTATTTAATTTATGGCGAGCTAACCGAGAGTAGCGATAAGAGTATTATTAGTAGCAAAAACTATTATAGGTATCGATATTATCGACTGTAACTTTCAAGCTAACCTAATTACTTTACCCGCGTATAAATACTGATGTGTTACGATAAATCTAGATACGTTTATGAAAGCCTTGATGTATTTTTAGCTCATACTTTATTGTACGATAAAAACTATTAAAACCTATCTGATTGAAATCGTAGTATATAAAAAATATTTAACAATAAAGTTATTTTAAAAAAGTGCTACCGTGTTCGATACACTTCGCGGTAATGCACTAACAAGTAGTCGAGCGTTATTCACTATTATTTTTGGGATTATGAAATGGATAATTTATATCTAGTTATTCCAAGCGTCATTTGAAACATTGAAAACTGCCTGAGCTCACGAATCTCACCACCCTCACGCAGTGAAACTGAAGGCGGGTAACCTTAGCGCATTTACAATTCAATCGCAAACGACGCATCGAAAAAAAAAATACACAGCTTTTTATAAATACAAAAACATTGCATTATAATTTACATGTCGATAAACGGTTACCAGCAGGAAGGTGGCCAGTTGGTTCGCGTGTTGTTATTTTTGCAATTGGCTGAATGAATTACGTTTTAAAACCAAATATCGAGAATTACGGAATCGACATGGCAACAAATACATATTCAATTATCTTAGATAATGTGTACGGTGCACATACGAACATTGATAATTTCTGTTTTAAAATATGAATTTCTTTTATTCGCAATTATGTAAGAAAACAACCTTCGAATGCTTCGATTTTAATAACGTTACAATATTAATCACAGCTAGGAATTCTACAACTAATAAGACTTAGAAATCGACATGGATGTATAACGAGTGACAAATATACAGCAAATTTCTCAAGTCTGTAACAGTAATTTCGCCAGACAATATAACAATAATAACAAGTTGCCAAGTGTTAATTATGTGGTTTAAACGCCACATTTCGTTTAATGCGTTATTATAACAATATTAATTAATGTAACATTGGTAGTTGGTAACGAAAAGTTTGTAGGTACTTGGTGACATTGGTAGGTAGTTCGTTTTTTCTGTGAAGGGTGAAAGGTACTGAATCTAGACGTATGTAAAATGAGATATTAAACATTTTTCTTTCTGTGACCGATTTTTTGGAGCTTGGAAATAACGCCATGTTGAGATAAAACTTTAGTTAGCGTTGTACATAACAAATATAGGCCTTTTACCCCTCTGTTTATGTGACTTATTACCACTGATCTATGTCAAGATGTACAATAATAAGATTGGTAGTCTAAGAATTAGTTAAGGGTATACTTTATTTTTTTTTTATGAATAACAAATTATCCTATTAGGGGGAGGAGCCTGGCATGTCAACCGTGTAAGAAATTAATCTTGATAACAGTAAAAATAAATATATTAATTGCAGACAAAGTTGCGCGAACAAGGTTATGTGGATATACGAAAGCAGCTTGTAACCACACAATCCAATAACATACATAAGTCACTAATACCGTATGTTTAGATTATCTGTGACGTTCGGAAAAAATTGTCATTGTCTCACAAACAATGAGTTTCGCGGGCCGGGGAACGAATTACTCGGTAGTTATAGCTAATCGTAGTGCGTACATAATTACTTTAGGAATTTAATTTCCTAGAGTTAAGCTTTAACAAATTTACAACAGATTGAATATGTACTTAATTCTATAGTATTGCACATAGATAAAAAACTTAAAGGGACATTGTTTTTTTTTTACTTGTCTAACCTACCGGTCTAATCTATCTGCCTAACCTCTAAAGTTTCATTTTTAGTTGAAAAGGGTCAGTTATTTTTAAAAGCCAGTTGTAAAACAGTTCGACATAAATCTAGATATGCATTAGCCTTTCTAAATCCACTGCTGGCCATAGACCCAATAGTGGAGTTCTTTCCAGCCGATCCTAAGTCTTTTGAGTCCAGGTGTATCCCGTTATCGGTGCCAGAAATCTCATACCTATGATTACACATAACACTTTGTCACTCTCTTATGCTACTAACTACTAACTTTATTGTCATTTGACAAACATGACAAACCATCGTTTGAGTTTAGCTTTTTCATAGATATTTTAAGTTTTAATTAATAAACATCCCATAAAAATTCAATGGGTTTGGAATGTATTTTTGTTTATATTCGAAAATCGCGTTTCATCCAATCTGGCAATATTTTAAAAGCTACCAAAGATAAGGCATTTTTTTATGTATATTTGTCAAAATAAAAATATATTAGTATTGCTTAATTAATACAAATTTTTTTAGGCAATACTTTTTTTATTTCATTAACTGCGCCGTGCAAACTAACTGCTATTTTTTGTGATATTTACCAGCCTTTGGTTGCCAGCAGTCATATTTCTCTTTTTCAACATTTCAACATGCTCAAAATATTTTCTCTAAATTCGTCAGCGGCTCTTGGATTACACTGTTTATGACCAAACTTATGAACTATTATGAAAATAATAAAATGGTGTTGGATAAAAATAAGTGTAAGATTTTTTATAATCAAATTCGTGAAGTTAATTCTAATAAAATAAAAGAAACAGATTCGATATTTACTTTTATTTTGCAAATCTATCGTGCTAATAGACTTGAGGCTTATTATGTAGGTATCACAATAGATGAGAGGTAATTATGATAACTAATACGTAACGAACTCAACCTTAATGAGTAGCTCACAGGCAACTGAAATTTTCTGCAGTTTGTGGGAAAATATTGGATTTGTTTAATTGCAAATGCTTAGCATGACAATGACTAAAGATTAGAGGTTAAGCATTGGCCTGTAGTCGTAGCGATGCTGTAGTAAGTTTACATGACTGAGAAATTACCGAGAGGCCCTGACCCGAAGTGCTCAATGGGTCAGGCCAGTTATTGTTTACACGCTCGCGACGAGCGTGACGAGTGTCAGCCGCCTGCTGTAACGGGCAACACCAACAGACGAGAACCACGCAAGTTGGTAACATTTACATTATTGAATATACTTGTGAAAGTGATTTTTTAACGAAAATTATGATTGGTTGTGATTTAGAGGTAACGGAAGATATTTAAGTTAATATTGGATATCAAAGATTATATAATATATCAAAGATTAGGTATAGAAAATACCAAAGATTCGTTTTAAAATCTTGATTGGGATATTCTTAAGCCACTAAAGACGATACTGCTTTTTTTTACAACATTTTGTAAATCACAAATTGTTGCGTAACTAAGTAGGTATTTGGGTATTATTAAAATTTAAAAAATATTTTCATATTGCCTACTAGTGTGCGGTGTCAAACAATTGATAACGAGGTACGGAAATTCAAATAATAGATAACAAATTATTAAAGTAAAGATACATATATCCTACATTTTCATAAAGCTATGTAATATGCGCATAGAAATAACTTAACTAAACAAAATACGCTTAGATTAAGTAACAATAACGCATTCGGAAGATATCTCAGAATCACTTCGATTGTAAAAGGACAATGTACATGAATGGCTGTTTGTATCTTGTCCTTCCCATACGCAGTAGTAATGAGTTAGAGATATATGAGCGATATCAAAGCTCGTGAAGGTATATAAAGACTGAAGTCAAATTAGCGTAGAGCCGTTGTGAAATACGCGTCGATTTATTTTTAATATTTTCTGACACTTTTTTTTTTTTTTTTAATCGACCCATTAACATTCCACTGTTGGAATATGGGTCTCCTCCCATACTGAGAGGGTTTCTGACACTTATTGCTAATTATTTAATTTAATTTCTGTAATGCCTCGCAAAAGGTTACTTCATGGAGTAGAAAATGTTTCTGCTGTTGCTAGCAACAATATCTCGATATTGACGATATTTTTTTCACATCATATCATCAGCATGACTAAATCCACTGCTAGATATAGACCTCAGGGATTTACCTATACTCCCCACGCCGGACATATGGGTGGGTAAGCGATCGCAAAGCACGTTTTCTTCCGCCCGCCAATGTTGCTGCCCATTGTTTTACATTTTTCGAATAACATTAATGATACCTACTAATGTTTTCGTGAGTACATGCAATAAATATATCTATATACAACCGGTAATCAATTTAATCATTTAAGTTACCTTCCTATGATATTCAAGGTATGTTCAAAATACTGGATACTTGTTACGGCTGACCAATCCACGTAAGTTTATCAGTTCGACTGGTTTTTAATTTGTTGGGTTATTCATGTTCAATTATATAAATAATTATCGTTAAATAATAATGATTTATTATTTATATAAGTGTTGTTTTGTTTTGTTAATATAATATAACATTACGGTGGTAATTCCCCGAATGAGGAGGAAGAAGAGCAGAGGCGGCTGTAGCTCGTGTAGCGCCCGTGTGCAATGAAACCCTGGCGCCCCCTAGGCCTGAGACCCCCCCCCCCTCCCCCGCGGCTATAACTATTATTAGGGCGCTCGCGTTTGATAACTGCCGCCACCGCGCTGGCTAGCCGCTTCTGTCATATCATAGTTGTACCATGATGGTCCAGGACCATGCTCTTAGCCGTCTCAGGGAGCGCCGCGGCCCCCCTGCTATAGTGCAGGGTGTGCGTTGCACACCCTGCACTATAGGTTAAGCCGCCCCTGAAGAGGAGAGTAGTATTCCCACTGATCACCAATTACGTTATACCTACGTCTTATGTAGTAGGGGATGCGCCTATTGACATACACGGGTGATAAACCCACACTCCGTGCTTTTATTGGGAATTCTGAGTTAGAAAACCCAGTAACACTTTTCCCGATTCGAGATTCGCGCCACTAAAGCAACGAGGCAGTCTAAACTTTAATGTCATTACGTGATGGTTATTTTTTAACTTTATTGAGTCGTATTTTATTTTTAAATACAGCACATTTGATTTATTGCATACATTTACAAAGGACAACCTCACTCTATTTTTCTGACCAATTAAATTCTGGCAAGTAAATAAACTTAAAATTTGTTCAATAAAATCCCGTAGTAGGCATTTTGTTACCCAATTGTACCAGAACCGAGCAATAGTAACTTGCAATAATACTAATCTGGACGAGCACCCGTTACCGAGTGCCTTATCGAATTGAGCAGCGTTCTGCAATGAAGATTTAATATTTGCGTTCGAAATACTTTCCTCGCGCTTAGAAACTAATCAGCCAACATTAATATATAATACTTGTATAGTGGCTATATAGTATATACAGTAAGGTAAATACGTAGCAAACGATAGCCAATATTAAGCAGAACACGGTCAGAAATGAAATGGCTGACCGCTAGTGGCAAATTGATACAAGTGTGCGACTGATAAGTGTTATTTGATGTTTCTTTAGTGTTTCATCATTGTCAGCCTGTCTCAGTCCACCATAGGACACAGGTCTCCTCTAATAAACATTGTTCCTGCTCAACATTCGGGCACCCGGGTTGGGGTTCGCAGAGCAGTTTCTCTCACCGTTTGCACTGCTGCTCGTTAGCGGCTAAGGTTTTTTACCGTACTTAGATAGGCTGCACTATACCGAGATCAGATTGTCGCAAGAGCCTCGTCTGTTGTGTAGAGTGCACCACGGAACGGATGGAACTTGGAACTTCTTACATTCTTTAACAGGAGAAACGATATAACCATTAAAGCAGCGACATATCAATATGTCGCCAAACAACAACAAATCCCAGTCGACGAGACAAATTACGACGTTAATATTATTATAAGAATATCTTACTTGGTCAAAGACACGAGCTGCTTATTAGCATAGCTAGTATGTAGAATACACTATATACATATTAAAATAATTTTCCTTGTAGATTATGTTAGGAAATTAAACAATTGAAATTAATTGCACATCACCCAATGTAAATTTTCCTGGAATAATTTAATTTTGGATTGTGGAAACATGATAATCTATCGACATACATTAATTTAGTTGCTTAAATATATGTCTTGAATCACTGACGCCCACAACACATAATATGACTAAAAATACGATATTTTAACTGGGTATTCCATAAATAGGCATGGCATTTT
>DWJK01003173.1:0-13479 GCA_018248815.1 Croniades pieria auraria
GTGGCCAATTTGTATTATAATTGCCCCGTTGTTTTGACACATTTTGTTCGTAAAATTAATTTTTATTACGTAATCACCATTTTCGTTAATATTGCTCTTTGTTTGTCTCTCGCTCCTCACAACCGAGATCTCAAAACGACTTATATACATACATGTTTATGTCAGACTGAACGACGCGAAGTAATAATACTTGATCATGTTAATTTTGTTTTCTTATATATATATTGTTAAATGTGTATTATTGTCTGTACTGTACAATCATGAACACAACTGAGCTGATTTATTCAGTATGTCTCGATGAAATAATCGGAACAATGTGAATTGATTGTTTATAATAGGATTTTCTTGGAAAATTTCTTTCACCAGTCTTTCGACGAATAATATTGGCATAATCATTGTTTTATTTTCTCTACAATAATTGTTCGCATAAAATGTAGCTAGGTGATTTGCAAAATGTTTTTTTGAAATTTTTAAAGGTACGCAATTATTATTACTATTATTATTATAGAATATTAGTTAATTGAAGTTTTCATATACACCCTAAATTAAATGTTAGATAGCATTCATGATAATAATCATTTGATGTGTGCTTTGTTTTTTTAACGGCTAAGTATTTACAAGACAGGTTAACGATGGTATATTTGAATTCGATTTCAGTCGCGTCAAATTATGTGTTATCTGTAGAGTTAATCGCAGTCGAGTCGAGGCTGTCGGTCGCGCGGAGCCCGAGCCGAGCTCGGTGTCCGCTCGCGGGCGCTCCGCCCCTCCGCACTACTGCAGCTATTCGTACAGGGGCGAGATAACATTGACACAGAAATTTTACAATCTCTCAATTATTGAATTGATTCTTAAATATATATGTGCATTGTGCCTCGAGAGAGCGGACTGTGTCCGATTGCAATTTATTGACACTGACAATACAATTGCTTTGTATTTTCTTTTCTTTTTATCACTAAGAAAATATGATTTCATATACAAATAAATCCGACATTGGCTTGCATCGTCCGTACTTACTTTTTATTTTTATGTATATATATTAGAATTAACTTTTTATGTAAGAACTATTAAATAAATAAACATTCCGCCCCTGCACCAGTCGCGGCAGTCTCCTACGCCTTAGTTACTACCATTACACAGTTTTGAAGAGTTTTTAAGGATTTATTCGTTAAGCTTTTAACTGATGGAATGTTTATGTAATATTTTCTCGTGTATTCTTTTAATTCGTTATTTTATTTGTCCGCTTTGATCGTTTAGTTGGAAGTTAACATTGCATATATACGTCGGAATAATTATTGTATATGGGACATGCAAACATTTATACAGATATATGTATATATAATGCCGGTCCTCAGTGTGGTGTACGTTTGCGGGGACGTATCTCATTCCGTGCGTGGAGTTCCATTTTATTGTAAATTATTATTGGGTCGTTGCAATAAATTTTCGTGTCCAATTTGTGTGTAAAATAAAATTGCATAGCGCACATTATGAAGTCACGCCCCGGGTGTGTTGGGGTAGGCAGCGGTCGCGTCGCGGCGGCGGCGGACATCCTGACGACCGATTCGATGTACAAATAATCCGATTCTCTTTAGATGTTTAGCGTTTTGTTTTAATTTCCATTCACCTTGCAACATGTTATACTGTGCGTCTCCGAGCGGGTGCCGCTCACCCGCCGACACGTTCACTTCCACTGTGATTATTATGAAACTAATAATTAATTATATTTAATCATTAATTAATTATATACTATAATTGTCGTGCCGGTGAGGACTACTGTCGTAGTCGGAATATGTTTATTATGATTTATTTTTAACATTGAAACTGTACAGTACCGGCAGGTACGCGTCGAGAGCTAATTGTATGTAATAATGGGTATTTTATGTTTTAATTTTTAGTGTTTAGAGACGCTTGTGTGACCACAGGGCAACCATCATTAACATAATTTAAATACTGGTAGGTGGGTGGTCGGGGATACGGCGATGATGTTGCTTGAACAGGTTTTTTTCTTCAATAATAATCGTATAGTTATTATGAGAGAATATGTGTAAATAAACATCCGAGTACCCCTTTTTATTTTATTTTTATTTTCGTCCCTCGTTTTCCTTTCCTTTTTTATTTTTATGTTTTATTTTGTTCCGTGCCAGAGCGTGGGCCTGTCTGCGATGTAGTCTGTCGCTATCGTTCGACTGCAAGATTGGCGGCGATAGTGGACTTAGCGGCTGTGGTCCGACACGCTAACATCACGTCTTCAACGAGTTATGATCTATGCACAGTTCACGAGACGTCTTTAACTACCCCCTTATGATTAGAAAAATGTATATGGAATCTTAATAAATTTTAAAAGTTTCAAACGTAACGGACCACAGCGTTCTTCTAGTGAACAATAAGTAACATACCGCAGCTGATCAAGTTGATTTCGATCTTGTTGCATGGTAATAGAGTATATTAGCTATCGGCTTGATCGGCGAGCTGCCCGGCCTCGCGCAGGCGAGCTATAGTCAATAGAGAGGCGAAGTCGCCAGAGCTGCTGTCTCGACAATAACCCAGTGTCAGACAATAATCATTCATATTATTTGCCTCCGTAGTCCTATTCGTTGGCCCCATACTAGTAATGGACGCGACTGTGCCTGGACCACACCACCTGTACGAGACCTAGAAGAACTGTTAGCGAGTGATAAATTAAAAATAGCTTAGAAATTCAATGCTGAATATGAAAGAAACTTAGGTCTTCATTGTTCTCGAAGATTCCAGAAGTTTTGCTGTCGATAGAAGGTTTATGAACATTTTCGTAACGCTTCAGGATGGGTAGCTCTGTGCGTATGTCCGATTTAATATTTAAAATAAATATAATATTCGATAACATAGCACCGTCATACATATTACCCAGCTTATAATTATTACGCAAGACATTGAAATTTAGTTAGTGGTCTCAGGTCGGGCCGCGTGGTCTCCGGGAACAGTCTCCGACATTAAATTTAGAATCAATAGTTACGTAACGAACCTGTAGTTTGTAAATACCCACACGTAAAGTTTAGCGCTGTTTTTATATGCACAGATAACTTATTAACACGAGTAAGTATATTTAACGTGAGATTCTGCAGTCTATTTCATGTTTATAATAATCTCCTGTAAGTGGATAGAAGTTAGTGTACTACGTATTTAATATTGACGTATGTATTTTACATGTAAATATTTAAAACGGCCCAGAATAATGTTGCAATCGCTAATTAATGTTAATGTGATATTTGTATTGTCATCTCACTCTTTATTAATGCTGTTCTTCAAACAATGTTATTATATTGAAATGTAATAATCGTATCTATTATACGCGTTCAAAATATACTTATTCATCTTCTGTAATATGAATGTTTCAAATATTTTCACACAATTAGCTTGACAAAATTCTTTTTAATTCAAGCTAGTAGATAATTGGAATCAGGAAACTAAAATTAGTAATAAAAGTAATAATGCCGTTAAAATTTTAACATTACGTCTAACAATGCGGATAAGATTATTTTATTATTTTTAATATATAATGTATACATAAGCGATGAACCGATTCAATCTTAGACCACAGAAACAAGAAATGAGAGGAAATTTGTTTTGCTTTTAATAATCTGTCTTATTCCTACTGTTCTTACTTTTTAATTGAATGATAATTTTTGATGACGTGTTTGTCCTTCATGATTTTTTAAATATTCACATCATCTATGATAAATTTCTATATCGACTGAATGTTACTAATATCTTTTTATTCGCTTAGACCGCAGCTTTTCATAGAAGTTGTACCTAGTATATGCACCTATATAACTTATCAAATATTTATAATAAAAATATAAGATGAAGCGTTTACCTTGGAGGAGCTAATAATTTACCAAAAACTTTAATATGCACACGATATTTCGATTAGAAATTTTATATCTTAAATATAAGAAATACGAAGCGAGATATTAAACCATAGACGCGATAGAGTTGAGATTGGATAAAGAAAATGTTGACCTCAAGTAGCGCCTTCCGGTTCCAGTAGGCAACCCCCCAACTCGCGGGATCAAGTCGCGCCACAATACGATAAGGTCTTTGATTACAAGTCTGATGTCTCATGTTTATTACCGTAGCATTTGATAGAAGAATTAGTGTGCTGCTAATGTTAGGCTATGGTATTAACTTTTGTATCGTATTTGTCGCTCGATATCTACCTTTAGGTATGTGTGATAATAAAGTAAGCTTTCAACTAGATAAAGTACAATGAATTCTAATATTTCTAATTACTTATAGGCCAATGTTTATAAACATTATTTTTACACTGTCTATTAATATAAATGTGATTTTGTCTGTAGTACGTAACGTTTTAGATTACCGTGCAGTCCAGCATGTCTCCTCGTCGTTGGCTTTGAACAAAGCTAAGCTACACTTCGTGTTCGGAAATTTAAAATACAATGAGAATGGATGTTATTGGCACGTTTTACTTGTGGTTTTCTGAATATTGTATAGGTTTTTCAATTTTTATACTATTATAAAGGTCATATTCAATATACTTCAGCATCCCATCTGCAGGAACTTGCAAGCATTACAATGTTCTGATAGCTGGTGTGCGGCCGCAGCCTGCGCGCCGAGCTCGCGCGTGCAAGTTCAACCCGAACTATCTTATCTTCATTGCGAATCTGTTCTCACCAAAATATTTTGCCGTCCAAGTTTCGTACCTCGTGCGACAGACAGCTGGACTGTTCTATTTACTATTCGTATATTTCATTTTATCTACGATTCATATTTCGACACAAAACCGACTTTTAAATTAAAACTATATTATATGTGTAAGGTATTTTATATTTATCTAGAGCTTATAGAAGGAATAGGGCTGTAGTCGACTTAAGATGTGAGGCTCTTTGGATGTTAGACTTCTTTTGTCATTGGCCTTTGATTTTCAATTATTGTACATCTTTCAGGCTTTCAGCCGAAAGTTTCTTGTATTGTTACTAACCAGTTAAAAATAATCAGTGGAATATTACCGGGAATTTGTTTCTTACCATGATTAAATGCGACATTTAAAAACAGCCAAGTAATATAAATTCCCGTCATTAAAACATTTACTGTTTATAGTTCCTAGAAGGGTTTTTGTCAATATTATTGTATTCATGTTAAATTTTGCAATCACAGTTCTTTTCGGATTTTTCGTGGAGACAGACCTTGTATAAATTCATTAATGTCAGATTTGTGAAATAATGTATTAAAATCATTACCATTTGATATAACATGGGTGCGTGTATGGCCAGAGCCGTGAAGCAAAGGAATGCTAGCATCCAAATAACTTGTACCTACAAAAATATCAGGGGTATCTATTTTAGCGGTAGCGTCGGCTTTTAACCTAGATTACTTATCAAAGATTTATACAAGCTATGGGTGTAGTGTTATTTGCATAGAGCTAGATGTCTATATGTCTATTTTATCTGTGGTGTCTTGCAGCACGCTCGCGGAGTTAACGAAGGAGTATGTTACAATTCACAAATATGTAATTTTCAGGACATCGTCAGATTAATATCAATTTTGAAATTTAATCACAATTTTTTCTCGAGATTTAATCGTGTTCTAAAGTCTTAATATGCACTGTATCACTTATGCGTAGTAAAGGGAAACCGTATTTCATGTTGATGGTAAAATATAACAGCTACCTTCGCAGCTCCGCCAGTGCGCTTGCGTTGCTAAAACGATTTAGATGTTGCCGTTTGATTGTCTTAGATAGGGTTACTGAGATTATTTCTATAAATGTGATGTCAATGTCCAGATTATTCAATATTTGCTGTCTTCTATATTACGTGTTAAGTATATCCTATTAGCGTCCAGTGAGATCTTTGTGTATCAGTGTCTATGCGGCGTGTAGGAGCGCGCACTTATCGTACATTTATCTACCTAACACCTATTTATGCTAGACTAGTTTCAGTAAACGTAGGATTACGACCAAATTAGACAGTAATTAAAATATATCTTAACACACAAATATAAAATTACCTGTACGCTACGAAGCACAGTCGTTCAGACGAGGGGGAAATATTAAAGTACAAATTTATCACACGTTCCCCGCAATCTGCGATGCTTTGAGGTTCTTTACTCATGTACTTAGTGTCGTGTAAGAGGAGGAGGCACTCGTATGGTGGTAATTGTTTCGAAATACATTTTAAAATTTAATAACTAAATGTCGTGTTAGATAAATTGGTCGTTATTCAAATTCGTAATTGTTCGATTTTTGAATGTTTGAAAATAATATAATTATTTTAAATATTGTACACGATTAACCTCATGTTCGATTGTAATGACGAATCACGCAAATGTTTATAGTAATCGTGTAGCGTTATAGCTGAATATCGGTGACAGGATCACGTTTTCGAATTAAATCGTAATTTTATAACAATTGATGTGCCTAAGTGTAACACTGTATCGTAAATGTATATAATATGATAATTGAATAGTGACGGTATTTATTGCAAGTCTCAGGTTGGAGTCGCGCGGCTTCGCGCCGTGCTGCAGGCTGCCGGGTCCGAGTAACGCGATGTATTTTTGAGACAATAATTACTTCTCGTTTGCGATTGTTTAACTTACATCCACTTTTGCTTATTTTCTTAACGTTTGCATTGTTCAATGTATATCGATAACAATTTGCTAATAATATTTCTTTTGTGTAATAACGTCTGTTACCAATATTCCATACAAACTGGATTGCTTGGCGGAAAGTGCTTCTGAACCTTTATACGTAGTTAATTTTTCTATTCATTATTTATTGGTAATTATTGAAAACAAAACCATATACTGCACGAGATTAAAAATACTTTCAACAAAATGTTTAAATATTATTTTTTTTAATATACGTTTGTATGAAATATTGAGTATCAATTTTAAAGATTTCTCAACGTTTCTGGTACCTTGATTACGCATCGTCACATTGAATAGCGTCGTACTGACTAGTGGTAGGTGTTCTCTCTATTCGCGGCAGACGTCTGCGTTGGTCACACTCCGCCGTTGTTGTGTACACTTACGTAGTTAAATGTCGTAACACTAGCTGTTTAGATTTCCCAAATTTTTATAGCACGCCGTGTTTTTGCATTGTCGACTAATAATAATAATATCCTAGCAATTTTCGTTCGTGTATCGTTTAGATTTGCAACGATGTGCGTTTGGTGGGGGTGGGGGTGGGGAAGGGGGTGGTGGGGGTATCGTTGCGTGTATTGTCTATGTATCGTTCATACTCGCTGTGTACACGATGTGATGGGTAATCGGGTAGTGTGTAGACTTGATTGTGATATCAGTAAACATTTTCATACGAGCATCCAACACTTGTTTTATTTTGTAACCCGAAATCCTCATTTATTGTATTTTATGTCGTTAAATATTTTTTGTTAATAAATAAGCAAACTGTAGAAAATAACTGATTTTGAATGTGATTATCCAAAAATATTTTCTAAGTGATTAACGTTAATTACTTTTATAATCTAAATTTATATCGGTTGTATACAATGACAGTTTTCTGCATATTTTGTATGATTTAACGCAGAGTCAGTAAAGAACACAGACCGGCGAGGGGCGAGGGGTATTGGAAATAAAAACAACACAATTATATACCGTATCAAGTAAGCTTTTTTAACTAATTTTTATATGGAACACAATACACTATAAAACATTAATTAAAAGATATCGGCCGAATATTTACAACGAACGTGGTCGGTGCGCGTCGCGCGACGGTCGCACGACGGTCGTCGCGGTCGTGCGGCTGTCGCACGACGGTCGCACGGGTGGCTTACATATTCGGGAGTTTTACAGGATTATTGTTAGGAGTTGTTGTTAGTACTGCGGATATAAAGTATATTTTGCCTCTGGTGCTTAAACACAATAAATCGACATACATAATAAAGATTTCATACACATGTATCCGTCAGTGGGCTCCCCGGCAGTGAGCCTCGCGCAATAAATACACTGGGGTGCATGTTATATACAGTGGAGCACCAGACGCCGGGGACTCCCCGCACATGTATACTAAAAATCATCAGTCACAATTTACAAAAGTCGCACAGAAACATTATTTATATAATATATGCATACATACGTTAACAAAATAAAAATCATATCTGATGTATTAAAATATTTCTCATTTTTACACAAAAGCAGGGACACGAGTCGCCGCGGCAGCGGTTAACACTATTTTAAACAAAAAAAAATAATTAAATATGACAATTGCATACCGTAAAATTATGTTCTGAGATCATATTTAATACATCACAGGAGTTAGAGAAAATTAATTACATTTAACAAAGTACGACGTGCGTTCCATGTTCCTGGTTCTCGAAACTCCCCCTCCCCCTCCCCGCGGTGCAGACCACGGCTCCGGAGTCCGTTACGACACTATTTGGCACATAACTACATCCGAATACACGTAACGATTAGATTTGAATAAAACGTCTTTCGCGTTCTCTTCCGAACGGAGGCGGGGTCGAGCCGGCGGAAGGAAATGCGTGATCGACATTGTGTAAATATCAGTCGAGCATTTGTATCTTGGCAATAATTTTAGTGTGAAATATCAATATTTTTATATTAAAAGTCTAAGAACTTGCCAAAATAATTGACTTTTATTCAACACAACGGGCTTTTAACTGTTAATATGATTGTAATTATTTAGTCTTAATAATACTATGATAATACAACCTCATAATGACGAATAGAGGGGTAGGCAGACAGTTCATTCCTCGATCGTTCAAAAACCCAATGATACTTTGCCCGACTCGGGGTCAAACCCGGGACCTTTTAATCAGCAGTCGCGCTTGCAACCACTCGACCAGCGAGGCAACGGGTTATTATAAGGTTGTATTATTTACAAATTATATTGTAAAATGACATGACGTCACAAATATACAGCAGCGACCCCGGAGTCCGTTTCAGAGCAACAGAAAACTAAACAATTATAATGTATAAATTCATTCACAAACGTCAAACGAAATAAGTCATACAGTAAAAGAACGCCTGCAGAACTTCGCAACAGACTATACATAAAAAATAGGCGTATTTTCTTAAAGTTGTCAAATTACAAAACAAACAAAAAGCAAAAGTTCATTTAGAATTTCATTTCATTACAGTGAGAGCTGGTCAGACTTACGACTACCGCGGGAACGCACGGGCGGAGCGACGGTGTGCTTTACCCTTGTTATATTGCGAATGGGAGTTGTACGGATATGGAATATACAAACGTAACATCACGCCTGTAATCCCCGAAGGGGTAGGCAGAGGAGTGTAGTACACTCCCACGTTTGACCAGTTACGTTTAAGTCCCATGGTATAGGTGGTGAGCCTATTGCCATATACCAGGCACAGACCAGACTCCGAGTCACTACCAGAAATTCTAAATTAGAAAATTCCCATAGTACCCGACTCGGGATTTGAACCCAGGACCTCCCGTTAGGCAGTCGCGCTTGCAACCACTCGACCAACGAGGCAGTCAATATAATATAATATAGAATATACACATGTCGAAAATAACCAAATAGTCGCTTTAATAACGAACTATAGACGAATCTTTTTTTTTAATATTCATTCGATTCGTTATTAGATTTTCTCGGGCACTGAACATCTCTGTAGGAGAATCGTATTAAGATACTAAATCAGTCGCAAATGTTTTGACAACTAGATGAGTTTCTCATTTCAAGCCGGAGACAGCTCCCATCCGCAATAGAACAGCACCTGTGCACCTCGCTTCGCAAACGTCGCGTGTTCTCTCCAACAGTTACAACTACCGAATGAAGTGTTATGCAAATGACAAATGAAGACGTCTTTTATATTGTGATCCACCGCGGCCCTTACACCTAAACAGATATGAGAGTTATTTGTACTTGAGCAGGGCCGCGGCGCAGGGCCGGAGCTCGCGGCCCTCGCCGGGAACCGCGTTAGAAATCCAATATTCAAAACAAACAATCATCGATACAATGAAACATATAATCCATTAAAATACCATCAACAGAACGTATAAACTTAATCTGTGGCGTAATAACGAAACAAAACACAAATACTCAAAATTATTGCATCAAAATCGCCTTAAACTATATCCGTAATGATTAAATTAAATATTGGCAATATGTTTTGGTACGAGCGAGGCCCGTAACAAAATCGTCCCGCATTGAGTATTTGTATTTCACTTATTCTATCTTACTGTTGCTATGGTTACTGTGTTCTGTTTGAATGTTTCACGTGAAATTCGTTAGAAAAACAGTCCTTCGAAATCCTCGCGAGAGGGTGCCAAAAGAGCGATTTTTCTCAAAAAAAAAAAAACAAACAAGTTTAAAAACGCATCAAAAATAATCCCACGATTTTTGGAAGAAAATTTTATTTTCACCGTTCCGTGTTAGTATTTTCGAGGCCCACGTCTATTGTGACCCTTTATTCATCACATTGGACACCTGTTGCGCCGGCACGATTGATATATCGAACTTATCCGTAAAAACTGACAACTTAAACAGAACTAAGACTACCGCTACATCTACTAATATAACTTAATTTACATGTCAAAGAGATCATAATAAACTTATAAAATAATTGTCACATAAATATATTGCCCTGAACAAATAATAGTAAAACAAACCAATATTACGGGTGTTTTGGAAGTAGCCTTGAGCAATATTTGGTAGTTGTGATGCTCCGTACGATGCGGTGACAATACAATATATTATTAAATCATATACGTTACAATAATGTCTGAAGCTATCTTACAAAACTACTTAACATAATTAAATTGTTCTGCACAATGTTAACGCGTCGGCGACATCAAAATAAATTAAGATATACATATAAAAGAATGTTTGCACAATCGCCTGTTAAAAGACTCGCGCGCAAAATTGAACGACACCACTTGGAGATGAGATGTATAGTTACTACATGATCTGAGCTACTACATGAGCCACGCGCGACCAGCGCGCCGCGCCCCGGGTTACCTGAGCTACTCCGTCGTGAGGCTCATCGACTTTCCCGGTGAAGATATTTCAGACGCACAAAAAATGAGTAGCAAGCAGCTACGGCGTACTTCAGCTGCCCCTGGAACCAGTCCCTAGTTCGCGTTCAATTCTGGCGGCGCGCGTGGCGAGGCCTAGCTGGTGCGCTTGAAGCTCTGCGACAGCCGCGCCACCTTGGGCGGGCGGATGTGCGCCCCGGAGTACTCGTGTTTGTGTGTCGCTGGCGACTTCTTCCCGCTACTTGACAACCGTTTCCGAGGCTTCAGGAAATCTGGAAAGACGGATACAGTTCTCCATTAGATTCCTTGAAATATAATTTAGAAAATGGTGCTTTAGAAGTTTTTCTTTAGCTTTCACAGATATCATGTTGGTCAGATAACCTAAATATGAAATAGCTAACGTCTTCAAACACTCTCGCTAAAGTGCAACGTATTCATTCAGGCAATAAAGTAAGAGAGCATAAAAACGATCGTAAAATCTACTTATATCGGAGGCGTGGCTTGCAACGTGTGATTCTGTCGAGTTTTACGATCTCCAAAACTGGAGGTTCGTTAAGACCCGGATGCCTGCCCGCTTCGGCCGGGGACCCGCAGTTGACATTTTTACGACTCTATCCGCGGGGATAGGCCCGTAAAAAGCTCACTCTAGCGCACTTAATGTACCCAAATCCTTTTTAGTAAATCCTGTCGTCGGCGACGCCCTTTGTGACCATTTCTAATTTTGTAAAAAATATAGCCTTAATAACGATAAAAGTTTTACGACGTTTTTACTACTGTTTAATCTGCGTTGTAATGGGTGAAGGCTGTGAGTTACTGGTGTGAGATTCACATTGACACAGCGCGAACGTTCCGTTACAAAGCTATCGGCGTGTTCACTTCAAAGTTCACGAGTAGCAGTGATTAGATAGTGCGTATTGTAAATTCCAGTAGACATTGAACTATAGCGTACACAGCTTTTGTGACGAAATACAATAAATACTATAAAACATCACATCATACTTAAAGATCATTGTCGTTCATTATAAATTTCATTTTAATTTATACTAATAATACATATTTGAATGCTGCAGACGATTTAAATTTAAAATTTGACTTAGTAATTATTGTTGGAATTTAATTTTATATTATATCCTTACATCAACCGTTATCATTCGGCTTCAAAATTATCAGTAATAATAAACTTTAAACTAAATGGCCGTATAAAAGTTCAAAATCAGTTCTACATTATAATGGTTCGCTCCTGACTTATAAATGGAGATTACATAAACAGTAGTTGTTAAACAGTTAAATTTTTTTACCTGTCGGTTTATAATGCGACAAGATAAAAATGGTATTCGGGTTTTGTGTTATTAAGAAAGCTATATTGTAATATTTGAAATAAGTTTTTTTGTTCAGTTATAAAATGAATCGGTTAGCTCCGCAGCTCTTGTGTTCTTACATAGATTTTTTGGATTACACTCTACGGAAACGAAACATGAGCGAAAACTCATTGTTCATCTTTTATTAAAACTGTCTGTGACTGTACCTAAAATTATAATAGTTATCAGTTATTCGTATATTGCTGCTTCATCAAATATGAATATCGAAAGTTGATAGGTACCTAAATAAAGATCAATGCGTCATCACAAAACGAAAATAACACATTCAAATTCATATACGAACAAAATCAGAGATAATCTACAACGGCTGGCCAGCAAAGCGCATAGCAACACGCGCTCAAGGTCAGACTCATCAGCGACTGGTGGCGTCGGGTGACATACCTACCGACTTGTTGCGATACCTAATTAGAAAACACATGGCACATCATGTGTATTAAAGATGTACAATAACGCGATTTCTTCTTCAGATAGCTTCGTAGGTGCCTCCTAGTTACTCGTATGTGCTCTTTTGAATTACGTAACGGGTTTGATGTTGAATCCTGATTTTAATAATTCTTTTACCACAGTGACTTTAATCCTGACTTTAATTGTGACAAATTGTGATTTGCGCCTTATTATTAAAAATATATTCATAAAATTTTAAACAGAGCTATTTTTATTATATGTACTTACAATTTCCTTAAATGGTAGTTGAATGTTATTAATGAGCTGTAGTCAAATATGTTAGGAACGCTCTGTAGTCGACACAAAGACGTGCCCGTTCGATAAACAATACGCTAACAGAAATGATTTCAACAATCTCGCTGATAAAATATAACCTTCAGACATTGGTACTGTAAACGAGTGTGTTGATAGTTAACGCATTTGATTGTAATTTTAAAAATGTTCCAAAGATTACCATTGGCAAGTTTCGTGGAAAGAACAAGTCACAAAGTAAAATGTGACCACAATCTTGATAATAAAACGACGGCAAGTTTCGATTTTCAAGTAATAATAATAACAAACAGTATTCGTTGGAATCGCCGTAAAAAAACCAATGAGTGTGCGCTTGTGCAGTCGGGAACTATGTCAATGACGTCACGAGGCTCAACTGCTCAAGGTCGACTGGTGGACCACGCGGCCTCGTCG
>DWJK01003174.1:0-13478 GCA_018248815.1 Croniades pieria auraria
CCTATTGCCATACACCGGGCACAGATCCAGACTCCGAGTCACTACTAGAAATTCTAAATTAGAAAAATCCAATAGCACCCGACATGGTATTTGAACCTAGGACCTCCCGATCAACCAACGAGGCAGTCAATTCTTAATCATATAAATCACAGATTAATTCTTCGCTTAGTTAAATAGTCCAATATGAAACATATTACCGACATTCGGGTTAGAGATCGCAGGGCATAGTTTCACGTACCGCCCACTATGGTGCCTGACGGCGATCAGGAGTTTTAGTTGTGACCTGCAAGCTGCGCTATACCATGATCAGACGGTTGCCAGAGCCTCGTCTACTGTAAAGGAGGGTACTCCATGGGCAGGTGAGATAGGCTTGATCTCCTGAGATGGAGCTGACACAGCACACCCTTTGTACAACAATAAAATAAACATTTTGAAACGTGGGAGTGTACTACACTCCTCTGCCTACTCCTTCGGGGATTATAAGCGTGATGTTATGTTTTTCTTTTTTTTATAACCATAATTAGTTCATATACAGGTGTGAAAATATTCCTTAAAGATATTATTTTCAGTAAAGTCACCTTTTTATATTCATACAGCTCTTGCTGTATGAGCACTTGCTGAAAAGCATGATTGATAATGCTTTGCTTCAGAATTTTATTGAAGCTGGGTATCAATCATTAATGGTTCGATAATCCATCTACGTGAAGTGAACGAAGAAATGCATTATTGACCAAGGAAATAATCCGTACGCAGTCATTAAAAAAAAAACCAAGTCAAGCACCGTTTTCTTTTCACTTACAATAATAAATATCGAGATTTCATTAGGTCTTGAGCATAATCTATATTCTCCTGTTTTTACACGACCTTCTTGAGACATTATTGGTTCGTTATTAAAAATAACTTAGAACAGGGTAAATCCAGCGAAAAACCGACGTTTTGACAGTTAATAATATATCAGTTATAACACAATTGATAAAAAGCAAATATTTACAAAATTTTTATATTAAAAAGCGTTGCTACGTTGCTTCCTGAGTGTAATAGATAAAAATTACATAAGTATACTATAAGGGTCCTTTTACATAGACCGGCTCGGAGAGCAGAGCAGATTTTGGTTGCAATTATAATAAGATCTTTAGCCCTTTGCAATAAAGTCCATTTTTTTTATTTTAATTGTTTTGTGCCGGCGCTCGAGTATTCTCTTGCCATAAAACTTAATAATGCCATTAAACTTAAAGTTCCGTTTTAAATGCGATCGAAATCTGATTTCTCTCGAAACCTATCTATTTGGAAGGACCGTTAACGGCGTGATTAATTTTGGAAGTACCGAAGGCAATTTTTATGTAAAATATCATCTTGGCTTTATCTGCTTTGTTATGTCGAATAATAAGAAAACTTAATTGTTTAAGCCATCATATGATATTCAAATATATTTTTATTCCAACGCTGGCACAAATAATAATAAAATGCAGCAGTTAATTATGCAAATCACCATCGCTAAGCAAACGAAGTTACGAATTAAAAGGTAGTCAGAAGCTCTATAATTTCTTCGACAGTATAGTAAAATGAAATTGCTGCATTATTTAAGAAAAAAGCCCTACACGGGGGGCCTTAATTCAGTATAAAATACGAGGAACAATAACAGACAAAAAAAATAAAATAAAACTGAGTTCTTGGTAATGGTAATGACGACGGTAAAATTCCGATTAAGGAGATCCCGCACAGTAGGCCGCATTCAGTTATGAAATATACAGCGAATATACCTTTTTGAAGAGCTAGACGTTATAAATATTTTACGCTTTATTACACGACGACGGTGTTTAATGACCAATTTAACGTTTATGAAGTGCAAATTCTTTGTCATACCGTTAAACGAGACAAGATATTGTCCAATTTCAGCTTTAGAAAGCATGTAAATTGGGCTCCCACCTGGAGCGTCCTACTTGTAAAGTACCTTTATTTCGTTATCATCATTTTCATATATATTTTTTTCATTGTTCCACTGCTCATTTATTGTTCCACTGCATCTTTATTGTTCTTCTGTCTTTTTATTGTCCCACTGCACCTTTATTGTTCTTCTGTCTTTTTATTGTTCCACTGCACCTTTATTGTTCTTCTGTCCTTTTATTGTTCCACTGCACTTTTATTGTTCTACTGTTGTATACAGTTGGACACTGTCTAGTAGTGGAAACATAAAAGTATTGATGATAACGATGTTGAACAGAGGTATCGTTTCAGAATGATAAGGGTTAAGGCCATCGTTTGCCACGGTGGCCATATGGCAGATTTAAAATGCTACAGATAAAATTATGCAGAATTCTAAGGTGTATAGATTTTATCATGACGTTTGCTTTCACTGTTACAGTAGATGACAGTTAAATTTAAAAAGCCGTAACTCACGACCCCGCGGAATGGGAGGCGGAATTCTAAACCTATTACGACTTTTGATGTGGTATTCTTAGATATTTAAATCATAGTTTATTGCTGGTATTTTTACGAAGGTTTCATACATTTTCTTGTAGATTTGATCTGTTTCCAAAAAAAAATTAGGAATTTTAAAAGCAATCTGCCCTTTTGTCTGCTAACGGTCTCTTAGGTTTGTTTTTGTTTCGTCCTAGTTAAATAAGTAACGGTTACAGTTTCCCTTTTATCGGTATAAGTTGGGAATATATTTCAAGGGCGACCAGGCATTCCTTGGAGACTCTTAGCAAAATGTAGGGGGACAGGGCAGATTTCGTTTGAGGCGTGTTACGTTCATACATAAATAAGGCTAGTAAAATGCTTCTTCCCAGAAACTTACTTTGTAGAACTTAGGCCCCTAATAAAGTCCGCTCCCGTACTCTTCAAACACAGTAAAGCTAATACAATATTGCGAAGAGTCCGTACGTGTTTTTTTGTACAGTCAGGGTAGTTCCAGAAGCCACGGCCCAATTTAAATCAAACAAACGGAGTAATTTCATTTTAGATCACAAAAGGTAGTCGTTAAACACAAATTGAAATGTGCTATGAATCTGTGAGCCTTATTTGTCTATGCAGATGAGAGGCTGTTTCAATATGATTATGCTACAAAACTAGGAGCTACTCATTCAGTGTATCAATAACATTGCGATAGTTCAACTGTACTGACAAATCAATAACAAAACATCAACACTAATTGAGAATTTCAACAACGGAATTCCCATACAAAATAACTCATACATACAACGCGAACAAACTTTCATGCTGTAGTAAAAATTGCGTGTCGTTAAAAGACAAATAAGTTTATATTTTTTAATATCATTAATAATATTTTTCTCGCTGTTGTACAAACTTTATGAATAAAGAAAAAATGTTTTGAAAAAAAAAAATAACGTAATATCACGCCTGTTATCCCCGAAGAGGTAGGCAGAGGAGTGTAGTACACTCCCACAATTCACCAGTTACGTTTACGTCCCACTATGGAATAGGTGGTGAGCCGATTGCCATGCTCCGGGCACAAATACAATAGCAAGTGATATTTAAACTTAAGACGCACATTTTTAAGAGGTGAGCGCTAGGATTTGAACCCGGTCTCTTGGAGTGAGAGGTCGAATTTCAAACCACTAGGCTATCGCTGCTTAAAAATGTTTTGAACCGTAGAGATCTCCAAAACAGTCTCTAAAGTATTAAAAGCCCGCTGAATCACATACGGCCAGAGTGGCAGATTATGGCTTAGCCTAATTATATTAAGATACCCGCTAGTATCAGAGGAACACTAAATGGTAATGACAACAAACGATGAAATTATGAAGGGTTTTATTATTAATAGAAACATATTGAAGAGTCTAAAAAATTTCCATCCTATAATTTATAATTCGTTTTCAGAGAGAATGTCTTCTCAATAATTTGTCAATCGTATAATCTTTTTTATTATAGTAACATTTTTATCAGTATTTACTTTATGTATTTATTGTATTGTACCTTTATTGTAGAAATACAAAAGACGGATTTACTGTTATCAGTATTTACCTTTTAGGAAAGGCGAATACATCATTAGTGAAAAAACAAAAGGAACTTCTAAAAAACTATATATTAGTTAAATTGTTAATCAAAACGAAAAAAGTGACTTATTGTATATAAAGATTTAAAAAGTACGAGAAAAGAACAATACATTTTTATTATACCATCACGCCAGTTCCCTTACAAGTTAGACAGAGAGCACCGAGTGTCAAATATCTCCATCTTTACAGATGTGATGTACTATTTAAAACTTACTTAATGCTACCTAATGCTAGCTAATCACAAGCAGACACGCAGGCACACACAAACACATAACGGAATGCATATACGTACATACGCACACATGCATAAGCTTCAGTATCATGAACGCAAACCTACATACTTACCTATAATTCTTCCATATAGATATAACTCTGTATAGATTGTAGATACAGATACTTAGAAAGGAGATGTCGTTATAAAGTCAGTATTATTTCGTCTGCGTCAGACCGTGTAAAATGTTCGCGCGCATTTTAAAAATGAACTCATTGTAACAAGAAACCCACTTACACACTTTTCTTCAATTTAATAATTTAATATCTTTATGAATTTTATGTCAGCGAATCTTAACTAGTAAGGAATTTAAAATAAGTTTGTGATATTAATGACAAGTCAAGAAAGAAAGGCAAGAGTCATCGATCATAGCTAAGTTATAAAAGTCTTAGCAAGATAGATGTCCCGGATAACCACTTTTATCGACATTTTCTGTCACATCAGTTTTACACGAACCCTTTACTATTTGATGCTGCTACTTTTAATGTAAACGTAATTTTAATATTTCCGTTTTTAATATATTAGCGGTAATACGAATGCGCCAAAGTATTTTTTTTTTTTTTTTAATCGACCCATGTGTCATTCCACTGTTGGAATATGGGTCTCCTCTGATATTGAGAGGGTTAAGGCTGTAGTCCGCCACGCTGGCCAAGTGCGGGTTGGCGGACTTCACACACCTTAGAATTTTTTTTTTTTTTAATTCTAAGATGTGCAGGTTTCCTCACGATGTTTTCCTTCACCGTTAGCAAGCGATAATTAAATTTAAAACGCACTTTTGTAAAGAGGTTCGCGCTATGGATTTGAACCCAGCATCCTTGGAGTGAGAGGCCGAATTCTTAACCACTAGGCTATCACTGCTTTTTTTAATACATACATACATAGATACAAGGGTATTAGAATGTCATACAACATTATGAAACAACAGTCAATACGCTTTCCCGGTAATTTAACAATTTAAACGAAATTAGCAATAATATTTAATCTATATTAAACTATTTGATACGACACAAAAGATTTGGCCCAAATTGAAATAAAATGCATAATCATAACAACAACTCGCTTATTAGTTTTGGCGCGAAATAAGAAAGAAAACGTTTTGTTGTATCAAGCGGGTCATTGTCGATTGCTTTAATAAAATCGTTCACATAGCCTTGGTAATTAGTTCCGAACAGATTTATGTTAAGAAACGACAGTTTTTACGATTTATCTAGAAAGCTCTGAAACGACGTTAAACTAATCAGTAGATTTATTTAATTTTACGAATCTTGTTTAAAAAGTCATCGACGGGCAGAAGAAATTGCGAATTTTAAAACTGTTTTTACTGCATCATTATTCATCATCATCATCATCATCGGCCTATTTCAGTCTACTGCTGGACATAGGCCTCCCCCAATGTGCGCTATCGCGCTCTGTCCTCGGCTTACCGCATCCGGCATCTGCCTGCAGCCTTTCGCAGATCGTCATCCCAACCATCATTATTAATCTGCCGGACTTACGTCTTCCTTGAGGGGTTTTTTGTCCATAATCCCCACACTAGGCAAGCGCGTAGGGGTTAATAGGTCAAAGGAAACCCCCAATTTAAAATCAAATTATTACTAATGTATCTCACGTAATTAAACATAACTATCGGAGAAGTTTTTTTACCGTTGAATATCATTGTAACGTTTTTAGAAGTCTTTCGTAAATTCAATTAACAAAACGTCAAATCATATTTTCACACCTTTGCAAAGATAAACATACAGTCAAACAAACGCATGTAAACGAAATAAAAAACTGAATTGGTTGGACTGATATTTTCCTTAGTTAATATTGGAAATTTGTCATTCGACGTTCTTTATCCAGCTTAACGAAATCTGAATGCATTTTGTGACAAAGGCAAGTTTCTTTGTGAACGAAGGAAGGATCGGTCATTTTATGTTGGTTATTTCGATTTGTTTGGTTTTGAGTCAATATGTTTGATTTTCAATACACGTATGGCGCATATAGATGAAAGAATGAGCCTTCAGATATTTGCTGAGTGAACTTAGTTTGCGTTTTTGCTCTTATCGCGGGTACGATGAGCTCAAAGAGCCTTTCTTAGGATCTCTTACTTAAATATAATCTGTAACGTAAATTTCAGCATTAAATATTTCCTTTTTCCGTATACAAATAAATCGGACCGCTTCGTTGATCGAGTGGTTGCAAGCGTGACTGCCGATCGGGTCCTGGGTTTAAATCCCGGGTTGGGTATTATTTGATTTTTCTAATTCGGAATTTCTAGTAAACACTCGGAGTCTGGACCTGTGCCCGGTGTATGGTAATAGCTCACTACCTATTCTATGGGAACTAAAGATAACTGGTGAAACGTAGGAGTGTACTACACTCCTCTGCCTAGCCCTTCGAGGATTACAGGCGAGATGTTACGAAATAAATCGATGTAGTAAGAAATACTTTAACAAATATTTAGTTGCATTTGACTAATTAATGTAAGGTAAAGATTGACTTCTGAAAATAAGAACATAAAAGAGGAACATAAAGACAAAAGGAAATAATACAGTTGGAAATCAATTAAAATTACAAATAGGTAAACAGAGAGGAGTGGCGTCGATTAGGAGAGGTCTTTGTCCAGTAGTGGACATCTAGAGGCTGACGATGATGAAACAGAGCAATGAAGTCAATTCATGTACCGATGGATTTTGTCCGAAAACAGCGAAACAAGAAACATGTAACATAAGGCGTTCGTCATTTTCCACATGGCTTTAGTATGCTTAGAGCAGCTACAGGAACTACGTGCTGTCATCAGTTAAATAATACGTTCCTTCTTTCTCAAATTAAAACCAAAAAAATGACCCCGTTGACTACCTACATATTGGAATTTTGTAATCTTTTAAAATTTACTAATTATACATTAATGTCTAGAATTAGAACTTACTGCAACACAACAATTATATTTAGAAAGAGAAGTTATTTTGGTTGGCATTTCATTTAACAAACAAGCTGGGTTAAGATAAAATCAAATGATTGCAACGCTTCATAAAATACAAGTATGAAATTAATTATTACCGACGCTTACGAAACTGTTCTTCACATAAGCGCAGATTGTCTATGGCGTACAGACAATGAACTGAAAGGTATTGGGGATATTGCAAATTAAGATTGCGAAATAACCATGCGTTGGTCAAACCAGGAAGTGATTGGTGAATGTGACGAAATAACGGTATAATGAACAACGTTCGCTGATACCTAGAATTGCTAAGAATTGGAAATAAAAACGTTAAATGGGTTTTAAGTTTTATAACGTGAAATAAACTTGTTGAATTTCGAAAATAAAGATATAATATTCTATTTAGGCATCAACTCGAAGTGGAAGTTGTAGCTTAATGGTTGAAAGACCTAGTGCAGAGTTTCAAGAAAGAAAGAAAGAGACAGACAGATGAAAGAATGAAAGAAAGTGAGAAAGATTTTATTCACAAACAATTAATGTGTTTGGGGTTCACCATCATCATGTATTGCGCATCAACTCAGTGAAAGTTGAAGCTTAATGGGTGAAAGACTTAGTGCAGAGTTTTAAGGAAGAAAGAAAGAGACAGACAGTTGGAGAGGAAGAAAGAAAGATTTTATTCACAAACAATGAATGTGTTTGGGATTAGTATTCCGATTCTAGTACTCCCCGATAACTGTACAAATTTCGTATGTATTAATATCTGTATTTAACAGTAAATGTCACTCGTTTTAACAGTGGAAGAAAAATCGTGAGAAATACTACAGGGCTTAGATTTCTCCATAATGTTCACTAAGTAGTATAAAATCTATTAATTCGCATCTGACCAATGTGTTAGACAATGGCCTAAACGATTTTAGAGCGGAGAACCATGTTCAACAAGAAAAGATAAAGTTGTTGTTAAAGAAGATGGAAGTAATAATAATAATCAGTTCTCTTCAGGATATAACTATGCACAAATACCACTGAAGGTAGCGGAAACAGCTTTCATATCATTTGGTTTCTGGTTACCCAAAACTGGTGTACTGACATGTATTCATGTTTCTAAATGTCAGTGTCCATTCATTTTATTAAAGTATAATTCACAATACATGTGCTCATATGTTGCATTGTTACAAAATGTAGGTTGATGTGTGCCTGTTAAGCATTGTCCGTAACCTCCAATATATCTTACACGGTCGACTTAACTTTATCGATTATCTTTGGACATGCCTCAAACATAGCCCTGACACCCATAACAAACAGTTCAGCACCGGAAATCGGTGCAGAGACAATAGAGCTTCCTATTTCCGTACATCGTGAACTTGTCAAAAATGTCAGCGACTTTCTTTTTTAGTCTCGTTATCTATGAATACTGTTGATTTCCGGTTTAAAGTATAGTATGCGGAAAAATTTGTTCCCAGGCTCCGCGTGCTATTTTATTTAGCCTTGATGTTACAGTTTAAAAACTTAATAGCTTTGAATGTTCAACAGTCGGACTGTTTCTAAAAAGTTAAACGTTAGTGTAAATTAAAAGTCGATTCACGCATTGTCACAACAATCCGACTCAATGTCAAATATAACCTGAGTTTGACGTACACGCCATTACGTTTGTTCAAAATTGGGTCTTGTTGTAGTGAAAAATAGTGGTTTTTTGCGCATCAGTTACAATATTTAGAGGTTGTTTTTGCACGCTCGCTACTTATTTGTGTCACTGGGTAAAGGGCAAAGCGCTAAACGCATCTTTTACGTACCTGCAGTTTGAGTGGCTCAATCGGTTTCTTGCGGTTAGTCAATGAATAGAGTGTCACGGTGTTCACGGTTGCTCGACCATAAACAAAATATTTTTTTTCCTCCAATGCCGCAACGATTTCTCATTCGTAATGCAATTAGTGTTGGCATTAAAACTGAAAAAAAATTAAATTTTGTTTCTACGTGACACTCACAATTGAATAATTAACCTAATTTTTAATATTAAATTTTAATATTTGTCATTTGCAATTTTCTATGAATGAAAAAAATATTAGGATTAATTGCATTTTTAATGGTCTTACCAATTCATATTATAATTATAAAAACGTGTAGCATAAATTGATTCATCTAAAATTTATATCCGTATCGTCATAACAAAATTTTTTTTTTTTTTTAATTTCTAATCGTCGTCTAAAAAAGCTAACGATACATGTTAAATGAAAAAAAAACGGCAAAACATAAACGTCTATACGTGACTAACTAAGTTATAATTAAAATTCGCGAGTAGACAGATTGATTACAATGTTAATGAAAACTTGGTAACGGTAACTATCTGTATGTCACGTCACGCAAATGTGACATAACGTTTTTTCCCGCTTCCGAGACCGCATGACAATAAACGTACAGCGATGCTGATACGGGCGTTATGTCATGTATCTGTCTCTTGATGTTTGTGTTTGTTATAGGGCGAGGACATTATTTATGCGGAAACATCTGTTATTCGGTTGTTTTCTGATTACAGTAGATGCAAAGCGATGGAGAGAATGTGTCGAGTAATATCTCAGATACATGAATAGAATAACATATAGAAGAATGGATCGCAGAAAGAGACCGAAATGCGATACGTTTGCAGTAGATTTACATTAATTTTTACTAATCTATTGTTGGGAAGTACAAATATACTTTGAATATGCATTATGCATTCAATTTGTCCTTAACGATCACGCCAAAGGAGGTACCAATGCATTCGCCTTCTCGAAGGCCTTAAGCAATAATGCATCAGGAACGCATCAAAAGGTTAGTACTGGTGATGTGGAATGAATTTCGAATAGATGCACCATGTTAAAACGACCACGCAAAATTCTCGCAGGGTAAAATTAAACTCCGTGACTAATTTGAAGATGAGGTCTGATTAGTCAACATAGTAGTAATCAAACGCGACAAAAATAATATTAAATATATTATTATTGTTACATAGACATGCTGAGTCCCGTTCGGGTTAGCAGTGAGCACTGAGTGCCAAATATCTTTATGCTTACGCCTGACGCACTTCTTATACATTCATCTCTCTATATACGCACGCCAGTTTCGAGTGTAAATTTTTAGGAAGAGTTATTATGAAACCAAATTCACTGATGTGTATAACATTATCTTATATTTATCGAACTTCTAAAGTTAGAATGGTTTTTAATTCACGATAATTCAAAATATAGACCTCACAGACGATAATCTAGTTTCTTATTTAATGTAGCTGTCACTTTAATTTTTATTTTTAAATAGCTGTCTATAACCGCTAGTGTTTTTGTACAGACAACTACTAATCTTTCATCATCTTCGTCACAGTTATCATCATTAACTTTTCAATCGTACAATTTTGAAAACAGTCTCCTGTCAGAGTGCGAAGGGTGAAGGCTTCAGTGTAATTATTAGACAGGTTAAAATAGTTGAATTAATGGCACACATGCTTCCTCTTATGCCCTTTGGTGTTGCCATACTTGGGGATTCGTCTAAAATGAGTCATGATTCATTTGTGACATTATCCACTTATATTTATTCAGTTTTAAGAAAGTCAAAAGACGAATTTGCAACCAGAATTGTTGTTTAATATATGCAAATGGATATTCTGCTCACTAATGAACAAGCGGTTTTATTCACAAATATGTTGCCAGTATTAAAAATAACAATGACACACAGAGTATCTAATTTTTCATCAATAACACCGAAATTTAAACCATAAAACATCTGTGGAAAATAACAATAGTGACACAAGTTTATTGCTGTGTTAAAACGATATAAATGTTTTTATGTGAAATGCAAGATTCGTTGTCGCTTCCTCGAAGACATAGATTTATGATTTAACATATATTTTAATACGTTTTTGTTCGACCGATTCAGATATACGTAATTTGTTTCCTGTGAATAAATAATTTGCAACTCATTACTGTACCAATGCTGTAGATATCTGTGTATCTATGACAATACCTGGATCTTATTGTAGAGACTGTACAAATTAGTAGTGACTTCGTTTTCTGGAAGAATTGGATGGTCCGAAAAACTGCAACAGGATCGAATTAATAACGACTGATTTCCATATTCGAAAAAAGTGCAATGCTTGACATAAACTGCTTGTGCCAACTGTACATATAATTTGTTATTGCAATTTTATTCAGATTTTTGTGTTGTGAAATTGTTACATTGTTATCTTTGTTACGAACACTTTTAATTGTTGTTACGATTAGAATTATCAAAGTTAGGTGACTGAATCTTCTATTACATGACTGGCGGTCGAAAGCTGGCTGTGTTGCCCGCGGGTTCAATTATTTCCCAAATTTCATTTTAACAATGACAGGTTTATTTGACTGACAACTTAAAATTTTTACGTAACTTAAATAGAAATAATGAGGATGTTATAAGACGGGGTCTTTGAAGTTATTGTCATTAAGCTGTCATTCATAAACATATCACGGTTTCCGTTGTAGTCCTCAGTCACTATATGTTTTTAAACTGCTATGCACAAAATGTCACTGTTCTCGATGTGTTCTATAATGACAATATGTTTTTAAACCGTTACAACACATGTGCAAACATAATCATAGTCGACTATTATTTTTACATTGTGTTCTCTGTGTGCAAATTTTGCTATTGGAATTGCTATATATAGGAGTAGACTTATAATATTTTGGCATATGACGTCGACGACGGCTATTGGAATCTTCTTCCTGCTCATTATTCAAGATTTATGCATCAATAGAACACCGCAAAAGTTGAATATCAAAATTAATGATTGGTCAGATAGATATATTGTTATTTTAGATATCTGATTTTTTGTTTCACCTCTGAGAGACGCGTAAGACGTTTGGTGCTGGTTTTAAATATTTTAATAATACCGTTGGAATGTCGCCGTGTTTGTATCATTGTTTTAAAGACTCGTAAATAATTATATTTCAATGGAACAGAACGTGATTTATTGAAACGGGTTAAGACTACAGCTATGTATGAAAAAGTTTTTTTTTTTTATATTTAGCCGAGCAAAAAAGCAGACGGGTTACCTGCTGGTAAGTGGTTACAGTCGCCTATGGACACTTGCAACACCCGAAGAGTGGCCAGTGCTTTGCCGGTTTATCTACAAATTTATATATTTATATGTATTTTACCGCAGTTTTTACAGAGGCTCTGTCTACGTTAGTATTAGATGGTCGTGCGTGTAGATATTCCGAGACACAAATAATTTAATCCTTATTTAAAACTCAGCCATTTTCTTCAACACAATACTTTTATTACACTATTATCACACATTATTTCCTATTGTATTGTTTGTTTCGAAGTGACATGTCTTTTTACTTGCGAAATGGCGAGTAATTACTCTCGGTAGGATATTATATAATATATGTAAAGTAATATTATATTTAAAATCCAGTTCTCATAGTTTAATTGCACGAATAGGCGAGCACCTCTGCTGATTGCGAGAATGACATCACAGTTACGTGGTGTATAAAACCGAAAGTGGTGGCAGTTGAAACGGAAAGTGGTATCTACGTACCACGTATTGCTTAGAACGCAGTACGGCTGTTCATATATTATTATTTTGCTCCGTTGATCTAGTGATTGAAAGCGCTACCTCTGATCAAAGGGTTCTGGGTTCGATTCTCGGGCCGGGAAAAGTGTTATTGGATATTTCTAACTTGAAATTTGATGGAAATTGATCCGGTGTGGGACAATATTCCATGGCAACCGCCATTTCACGGGATATATGTGTATTAGATTAACGTAAAACGTAATACACACCTCTGCCTACCCCTTCTGGGAAAATGGATTTTACATGTATTTTTTATATTATTGTTATGACTTTATACTTCTTACCTGGTTGACCATGGAGTAGAAAAACCCTATTGGCGTCTGTGGTTCGCATATCGTCTATCGTAGGACTTTTTACAGCGAAGGTGAATAGCCCTTTTCTAGCCATGCGTAATTTATTTTAGGTTGCATCTAGGGTATTCATCGACGGAAATGCGGCCACACGCTTAGATACATATACTAAAAATATACGCTACAATATACGCAACAATCTATACATATAATAAAACTGTAACATCGCGGTCTGTACATGGCAAATATATTTAATTCGTAATGGGGTGCCTTTATATACGCAAGACAACCCAAAACAATGTTTTTGTTCATTTTGTCTGTATGTCTGTATGTTTGTACACGCTAATCTCCGAAACGGCTTATCCGATTTGAATGCAGTTTTTAGGGTTACATT
>DWJK01003175.1:0-13477 GCA_018248815.1 Croniades pieria auraria
TATTTTGACATAAAGTAAAAGAAACAATATGGCCGCCACGAGCTGTCAAAATAAACCCGTCCCTATTGTAAAACCCTATACATTCCTCTGCCTACCCCTTCGGGGATTACAGGCCTGAACACAGTTCATTACGTTGAACACAGTTCTGGGAACTCAATATTGCTTGCGGCACCGATTCTACAGTCCAATAGAGAATAATTCACTGGGGAATATTAATTCATGTTTGAATATATCTCGTTTTGTAGTATTGTTAGATAAGATAACATAACATCTTAAATTAACAATTAAAACGTTATTAACAGATTTTATAAAAATAAAAGATACTCAACATGTATCTATTATTTGCATATTGGAAAAACCAAAACGTTTACGCAACTGAAAAATAACTGAAATTTTAGAAAATGGTACATAAATAGAACTAATTTCGCTTACTAAATACTTGTGGTTTTGTGTTCGAACTAATGATTAAAGAATTATAATGAATGATATTATAAAAAAAGTTACATCACGCATGTAATCTTTGAAGGGTAAGGTAGCAAAGTGTAGTACACTCCCACGTTTCACCGGTTACGTTCCCAATAGAATAGATGGTGAGACTATTGCCATATACCGGACACGTATCCAGACTCCGAGTCACTACTAGAACTGCTAAATAAAAAGAAATCCAATGGTACCCGACCCGTGACTTGAACCCAGGACCTCCCGATCAGCAGTCGCGCTTGCAACAACTCGACCAACGAGGCAGTCAATGATTTCATCAATACATAAATTTCATATATTTTAAATTCCAACCCATTAATACTCACTATATGACTATACGACTGATAACAGTCATTGCTTCAGTTATAACCGCTTTGATCCAGTTTGTTAGCGAACTTCTTAAATTACTTCGAGTTGCTTATAACCCTTTGCAAATAATTTAAATTATCTCCATAACGGTCTTACTGAACTGCGCGGGGCACTGTTGTGTTCATGCTTTAAGTGTCAGCAAGTAGATTAGTGTTAAGCTTTTTGGGACGAGGTACAATGTACCGTTGTAAAGTCTACCTAGTTTATTTACTGGTACTTTCTAAATATAGAGAAGTTGTCGTACTTCCCAAAAATATTTAATTATCGTTATCGTTGAAGAAACCCAATTTACTATCTGTCTAATAATTAACCAGAACTTCAACTACATCAGAAAACCTGATAGTAAGCTTTGGACTCATATTCCGTAACATCACGCCTGGAATCACCGTAGGAGTAGACAGCGGCAGTTAAAACTCAGCAGTTAGGCAGTTATTCCCAGCTAATATACGAGCAGTAAATTTTTTCTAAGGTGTGTGAAGTCTGCCAACGCGGACCTGGCCAGCGTGGCAGGCTACGGCCTTAACCCTCTAAATATGAGAGGAAACCCATATTCCAACAGTGGAATGACAAATGGGTCGATTATAAAAATAAAAAAAATAGGAGCAGTTAAGAATTTTATGTTTAAATATGCTGTAATTTTAAACATGAGTTTTCCACTGAATTATAATTCTAGGTTACTTTGGGAATACCAATATTACCATGGGAAGATGCTTGTGAAGGTTCTACATAAAATATAAAGCCTATGCTGTGACCGCCCTAGCATTTAGCTATTCAAGAGTAACACAAAGTATCGTGACACACATGTGTTACTTTAGTCCGTTAACAAATTTTTAATCGTAGCAATGACAATTTTTAACCAAAATACACAACATAAGTACATAAAACTAAACGTAACATCACGCCTGTAATTCCCGAAGGGGTAGGCAGAGAGTTAAGTACGCTCCCACGTCTCACCAGTTACGTTTTATGTCCCATGGAATAGGTGGTGAGCCTATTGCCGTACACCGGGCACAGATCCAGACACAGAGTAACTCTCAGAAATTCTAAATTAGAAAAATACAATAGTACCCGACTCGGGATTCGAACTCATTACCTCCCGATCGGCAGTTCCGCTTGTGAGCACTCGACCAACAAGGCAGTCATAAAACTATTGTCATCTTTTAATAGCAGAAACATAGGAATATAAAAGTGTGTTTTTAAGAAACTGTTTTCCTTACACAACATATGTATGTACTGGCATATACACAGTCGGGTATAGAACCAGTTAAATTAAAAAGTTTTCAACTGTAGGTACATCTCAGACGCGAGCGTTTGCGAAACTTAATATAGAAACCCGCTAGATGTTTATAAGCGGCAGACGCTCCGAAAAACATTAATTACTTTTCGACTTTCATAGGCTTTTTAACAATACTCTGTACACCATCCTGCCTTCGATGGACACGGTAAATTACTGTTACTGGACACTAGTTGTTAAAAATCTTCAAAAACCTGTCATGGATGTTCGTGAAGATTCGTCTTTTACCAGTCGAATTCATTTGGGAACTAATAATTGTTTTCTTCAGAAAAAATATCTTCGATACTATTGATACACTTTGATTTTGAATAAATGCGATAAATATGATTTCAACGTTCTCAATTTATCATGCTACTATTCATTATTAATCATTATCAAACCACTGTCGGATACAGGTCTCCTCTTAGTATGAGAAGGGTTAATGCCTTGTCGTACATACGGTGTTAGTATTTTTAAGCAAGAAGTGAACATATCAAAGTATATCGAAAAATCTATATTTATACACTTTGCTTTTGAATTATTTTCAATAAGGTCAGTTTTAATTATCACGTTGGTGACAAGCACTCGGCGCGAATAAGCTTTTGTGTGAGTTTTAACGGTACCAACTCTCTCGACTATAGTTTATATGAATACCAAGGTTTGCTACTTCACTGGAAAAGCGTGAAAGGAAAAAGTTTGCGCCAATAATGAAGCAAGTAGAACAGTAGCGATGACCTGCACGATAACGACATTACGCAGCTTTAAATAGTACTTTTAAATCTATTCCTACATTTGAGTCGAGTTATCGTGTTATTAAAATGTGAAGTACTGTAAACTGCCTCGTTGGTCGAATGGTTGCAAAGCGCGACTGCTGATCGGCAGGTGCTGGGTTCGAATCCCGAGCCGGGTGTTATAGGATGTTTCTACTTAGGTTTTCTAGTTTATATTTCTAGTAGGGACTCGAAATCTGAATCTGTGCTTGGTGTATAGCAATAGGTTCACCGTCTATTCAATTTTGGGACTTATGTTAAGTGTATACATTTAAACAAATATTAAATAGCCACAAAAGTAGAATGGTATTTTACTGAATTATTAAATAATATTATTGGATTATTAAATAATACCTGAGATATTTTCATCTCTTTCAGTCATTTAATTATCAGAGTGATAATCCGTTTTAAAACTATTTGTTTTATTTATTTTAAAATGGAAATTGTTCTCTACATAAAAATAGCTTATCTGCAAATATTACGAAAGGATAATTTTGTGGTTTGACCGCGGATCCTTCAGTAGGTTTGTCAGCTACTGGATTTGATTTAAAAGAACTCGGTTTTACATAACTATCTAGTTGAAAGTGATTTAAAGTGAAGCACCACGTCAAAATCATTTTACGCAGTTGTGGTACTTAAAACTTTTGTGTAAATATAGTCACCATCAATCATTGAAACACATAGAGGCTTATCACTAAAGCACAAAAATGGGTGTAGGTCACCTCATCAAATGATTTGTGTATTATGATTTGCTGCCTCTAAATACTAAGTATTACCATTGTCAAATATATTTAAGTGGAATGGACAGGATTATAAATGGAAATAGCCATTCATCTCGTTACGTCAACATTTATTTGGAAGTGTGACAGCAGTTTTTTTTTTATATTATAAAAGTTGTATACGAATCCCTGATTTAAAGTTCTGGATACAGTGTTTTATATTTTGTCGGGTTATATATTGTGTGAAAAATTTTGTTTCGGTCTTAATAAATAAAAAAAAACTATGTAAATTATGGACACAATAGTACTTTCCAGTACTTTATCGGTAAAAATTGGGAGACAATAATATAATACTGTTATTTTTCAATGGGTAAATGTCCGTATAATATAAATGTAAACACAACTAAATCAAGGAGAAATATCGAATGGTATCATCACGAAATTAGTCATATCGCTTCGTAGTGAGTAAATATTAAATTATAAATCCAACGATCTTAAACTATTTTGAATTTTAAATTACGCAGTCCAGTATTATATTTCGATGAAATATATTAAATATAGCCTTGTATGTTTCCTTTTAGAGATGTCCATATTGAATTTTCACCGAATCTTTTCCACTATCCGAGACACCCGCACCGACGTTAATGAATAATGCCACCGTTAAGGGTCTTAATTCATTATTAGCATTAAGCATTTTCCCGGAAGCTATTATAACTTCACTTAAGGAAAATCGCCAAGAATAATAGTAATAAAATTTCATTTGTTAACTTGGTGTCACCTTGATGGAAAGGGAGGTAATCAAAAATCTTGCTGTCTATAACAGAAGTACAGGTTATCCATGAATTGGGTGGTTTATGAGGTGCTGCATTTAGAGAGCTTGAGAGCTGAGTGGTACTGATTGGGAGCAGCTTCTAATCCAGTAGTAGGCGTTCAAAGGCTGATGGATTTAATCAGCAGATGTGTTATGTTTTGGTTAAAAAGCAGGATGTTTACTTACAGCAGTAGATGTTGAAAGGTCATTGGAACCATACAGGATATGTGTGATGCATTGGTTGGAGTTCAACATAGATAACATAATACTCACCGGACGTCTCATAGCCGACAGGTATAATTTTAAGAATGGGAAAGTTTCGTCGCCTTTTACAACTTCCTTGTCTTTATATTCATTAGAATTTTTTCTTAGACTTATCTACATAATTATTGGAATTAAATATTAAAGCAATCATTTATTATAGCGTAACATCACGTCTGTAATTCCCGAAGAGGTAGACAGAGGAGTGTAGTACGCTCCCACATTTCACCAGTTATGTTTAAGTTCCATGGAATAGGTAGTGGGCCTATTTCCGTACACCGGGCACAGATCTAGACTCCGAGTCATTACTAGAAATACTAAATTAGAAAAAACGAATAGTGCCGGACCCGGGTTTGAACCCCAGACCTTCCGATCGGCAGTCGCGCTTGCAACCACTCGGCTAACGAGGCAGTAGAATCTATTTGTTTATTTTTCTAATTGAATATCGTATGTGATCTACCTGAAGCTGTGTGCGAGAAAACCGTTCAAATTTCACGACCTACTTTTGAATTTAAATCCAATGTTCGGGTTGTGTACGTAGGCAACAATGTTCTTGAATACAGTAAAATGTATCACATACATAGATCCTTTACAAAATCTGCTTATTTAATATTCAATTGTCCTAAATAATTGTACAGAAATGTTTTGCAATTTATATTATCACAGCTTTCCTCTTGTTTATATTGTTTCGTGAATTAAAATTTGTCTTGTGGTCGGTCTTATGTATGTACCTACATGTGTGTGTGGTAGCTAATTATGACATAAGTACCCTTAATTTTAATGTTGATCGTACAGTAAATAAAGAATAACATATGTTGACAATCTATAAAGAAATATGCAAGGAAAAGCGCGATCTGAATCGAAATAATTTGTGCCATTGACCTACAGATATCCAAGCTAGAAGAACGCTCGCCTGCGGTATACGCGCGGGTGAAAGGGGGTAAGCACACAAGTAAACGAGTAGTGTCCGCTACTGCCAGTCAAACCCAATCAGATCCATGAATAGTTGTCTTTATTTTTTACGGCTCTTTAATAAAAAAGTATGCACGACGTATCATTCTTAAGATGTGTTGTGAAACACATTTCGAAGTCATTGGTTTCCCCAAGCACCGCAAATGGCATATAATTTCTGTGCATAATTTAACTGTCGTGTTCAGTTCAATGTGCATTAGGAAATATTTTGATTTCATTGTTATTATAACTATATTATATGACTATATATGATTATGTCATATGTCCCATGGAATGCAAATCCGGACTCTGAGCTACTACTGGGAATTTCAAGATAGAATGCCATATAATACTTTGAATCGGGGATTGAACACGTACCTCTTGCGCGGCAATTATACATACAAACACTAGATCAGCGAGGCAGTCTAGTTTATTTTTATTGCACTCATAAGTAATTCATCTCTAACACATTTAAGTAATAAGTCAGTATTTCCTTTGCCGAGGACAGGACGCGATGGCGCTCATTGGGGGAGGCCTATGTCCAGCAGTGGACTATGATAGGCTGATGATGAATGATGAATGAATGATGATTTACTTTTGCTCAGTAATACTTCGAATCTAGTTTAGAGACATTTTTAAGGCATATTTTAAAACAACCTAAATGTTGCCAGAGTAGCATGACCTCGCATATCTTGACAAAGATGTGTCTTGGTACTTATTAATATAACAAAGCCGAACATTTTGTTGTTTGTTTGTTTGTTTGAGCGCGCAAATTTCTTATATTACCAGTCGGATTTGAAAGATAATATTTTTGTGCTATAATCAAATTGGTGAACAACTCTATAGGCCACCTAGAATGATGCTACAATTTTCAGCTAGCCTTAAATATGGATATTTGTGAAGTAAGATCGTAGAAAAAGTGCTACTGAAATGCTGTATTTGCATATCTTAGTATACTGATTAGTAATACGTACATACATTGTACCACTTGACTGCCTCGTTGGTCGAGTGGGGTTTGTTTCTGGCTTCAAATTCCGGGTCGGGTATCATTGGAATTTTCTAATTTAGAATTTCTAGTAGTAACTCGTAGTCTGGATCTGTGCCCGGTGTATGACAATAGGCTCATCACCTATTCCATGGGACGTAAACGTAACTGGTGAAACGTGGGAGTGTACTGCACTCCTCTGTCTACCCCTACGGGGATTACAGGCGTGATGTTACTTTACAATGTACTACTAAAATATTAGTTCTTCTTACTAAATCCAGAAAAAGTTCCAGACACAATATACCTAACTATGATAATGCAGCCACATTGAGGCATAAATTAATTGAAAAACATAATGATTTACTAGCATTATTATAAGCCATGACCTATTAATTTTTACAAAGGGAATTTAATTTTGAAGATAATTTTATAAAGAAATATTTTGTCTTCTACAGCACGTTGGTTGAGGGGCAAGATTAGGAGATAGCATAAAATGAAAACAATTCAATATACTTAGCATACATAATGTTTATAATGGCAAACCCCTCCCCCTCCACCCCTCCCAACTACCCCCGGCTTTACACCATACCAAAGTCGGGCTCTTTGCTAATATAGAATAGAGTAGATAGAAAAACTTAAAAAAAATAACTTCTATTTCATTAATAATACAAAGGTTTTAATATGATACAAAAAGAACACGATATTACTATGATGGAAAGGGCCAGTCTTTGCTGCGGGCAGCAACGTATAGCCCACGGCTACTGGTTTGCAGTGAGGACTACTTTTTCTCATGTAGTTCGGCGCTAGTGAGAAGAAACGTACCTATATTTTGTTTGGAAACGAATTGCTCGTCCCGAGGTGAATTATATATGTATTATTTGCACATGTTTTCCACTAGATGTAATTGGTAAAAGCATCTGTCCTTTCGTATGTAGCGTAAAGGAATTCACATCATATATACATCAACGCCTTCTGTCACTTTTTCATAAATTGACCTTGTTTTACAGTTACGTACAAATATGTTAGATGTTACAACGCTGTGAGAAAAAGAGCAAAGAATTATATCCCCGGCGACATAATTTTAAGGGAATGTGACAAATGTATAGTTGGAGAAGTGTTGCCAGATGTTTCACGTTTTGTACCAAACCCGTTTTTTAAAATAAAAAGAAATACGCCGTGGAATTATTAACACTACAGAATAAAAAGTAGATTTTAAGTATACAAACAGTAAATATATTTATATGTGAATTATTTTATCGCAAAACTTTGGCCGGTTATAAACCATTTAAAACTAAAAAAAAAACTCTGGCGTTCAGTTTTAACGATAATATTACTGAAACAGAATTTTATTACCTATTCTTTGTCTACACGTGTGAGTGTTTAACATTAGAATTTATGTTGGAAACCGTTGATATAGCAACACTGAGTAACAGATCTAAAGACAGTTGCGTCCCCGAGGGCCATTTATTGTTCAAAGCAAGTAAAAAGAAACGGAACAAATGTAGAGAGACAACCTTAAAAGACTGCTGGAAAATATTTCTAACGCGGAATTTCAGACGTAAGTTTTTTGATATACGTTTGAATATTCTGTAGCACACAATTTAATACTTATGACGTTTGTTTAGTGTCATGCTATTAAGGTTTCAGCAGCTAGCAGTAAATTTAGTGCGGCGTTTGAATACGTCGTATATAATTAAATCACTATGTCATTATTTCGGGCTTTCCCATTTGGAGAATGTTTACTGAGTATTTGATTTAAGTGTATGTTATTTGGGTTTTCTATCTTCTAATGGCGTAGTTTGTTTGTGTTCGTGAATACTTTTGTTCATTTCAAGAACTGTTAAATGAATATTTATATGTTTGTATGATTCTTAAGTTTCAAAATAGGTAAGAAATTAATTACGAAAGTCTCATAACTGTATTTGTTAAAAAGTAAAGCAAACATTTTCTTGGCGAGTTTCCAAAAGCATTTTATTCTTATTTGTGTATATATATTTATGTTGATAGGAAAGGATTAGGGAGCGATATAAAACTTGATACATTTGTCATCGACTTGGGAACTTCTATACAAAAATAACTAGGCTATAAGTATAAATGTTAATTGTATAGAGAGATCGGTAGATTTTTGCTGCTACTAGGTAAATAGTTATTATATTTTGATTAATGTTATTGTAAAGAATATGCATGTAAATGCGTACTTAATGCTATTATGTATACGCCAAGCGAGTTAAATAGGAAAATTAGATTAAGTTAACTCCGAGGACTATGCATTAACTAAATTGTATAGAGCGAATTTAATTGGGACATCTTTGGAACAGAACAATATAGAATCCCGTTATACGTAAACACAGGACGAGTGTGCTGCGTCAGGGACTGTGAGCTCTGCGGCTGCGGCGTGCGTTCATTGCGGCTAACGCAACCACTGCCTCCTTAGTGTTAAACAAAGACCTTTGAGGTTTAAACTCATTTCATACAATGCTTAAAGTCGTTTAAGATATTTTATTACACTTGAATAACAATGTAAACTGTTTGCATTTGCAAAGACTGTCGGGAATATACCCACGCGTTATACGGAATCAATAGACAATGCGGCGTGCGGCTTGCGTCTTGGGTTAAGAAGATTAAACTATTTATTTTTGTTTGATGTGCGATGAGCCGTAACGCACTACATTTTCTGTAGAACGAGTCTATGTATTTTATGGGTGTTCATATCTTAGACGTTCTGGTATCCTGACGAGCCTTCTGGCTACATACTGGCATTTGGGATAACGCGTTGCAATGCTACATGCGTTTATTTATAAGCCGCTGTGCAGCGTCACTAAGCAGTAATGCATACAAACTGGCATCGACAACGTAACAAGGTTAGACAACGGTTACATTGCCACCGATGTAAACATCTTACATTCGATAACAATACATACCTATTAACACAGCTGCAAGCAACACCATTTTGAAGTGCTTATTTCCATTATAACATTGTACTAACTACACTGAAATGTTCAACAAAAGTTCGCGTTTTGCTTCGCGAAGTCCACAACTTTCAACTTAACAAACTACACAAACTCCCCAATTGGCATTAAGCGAAAACAACATTTATTACAAGGGAGCACAGATTGAATTAGCCCGCGGTAGAATTCCGCTTACAACTTTGTGCAAATAGAGCGAGTTCAAGTTATCTGAAAAGTTATTTAACAAAGTTTCATAGCTTTCTTGGGTGTTGCGGGAATTTATACTTTGCGTGTTTGGTCATTGGGTGAGTTATTGTTTGACGAATGACGACCACGTAGGACCTTTGTCATCCCGCGCGCGTCTACGTTATCCCATCGAGAGCCGTGACTGTAGAAAGATTTTCCTTCTCTACAATGGACTGAGACCGGGACCGGTTACTAAAATGACTTTGTAATGGCGTCCTCAATAAAACGATCTACAATATTGCAGGCTTTTACCTTGTTTATGACTCTCACGAACTCTTTTCCCGAAATATTTATTGGAATTGTCATATCTAGAATATCAACATGAAATCGTTACCATATCATGATACATGTTCTATATCAATAGTATATACATAAGTATCGGGAATAAATTAGTATGAAAAATACTTAAGTCCTTTCTAGTTAAGTTCATAATCTACATTCTATTGTCTTAATATTCGTTATCAAAGTATATAAGTCTACTTTGTTGTACTAAAAATATAATAATGAGCGACGATTTAAAACATGAAAGTGATTTGCATAATTTCGCGAACAAAGTTACGACAATGATTAAGAAAACGAGTCCGTTACATAAGAATTGTTATTGATCGTCTAGATACGTTGAAACAAGGTTATTTGTCTGAGATGATATAATTTTAAAATGCCTTTATGTAAGAGTCTACGATTTTCTTTAATAATTTCGGTTAAATCATTAAAATTCCAAGTTTTCATTCGCTGTACGTATATGCAGTTATCTTCTTATGCAAACTTATACGAAGTCCATTTTCTTTTACTTTTGGGTTTAACTTCCATTTTTTTATACTGTAAATATAATAAAAAACATGTCATGTCGCGTTGTTAATATTTGAATGTAAATATTAAATATTAAAATATGGTAATTCAGTTATTGTGACACTTTAGATAGCGTATCGCTTTGTTTGTGTCGTCAAATTCACATCCGAGCGATATTCCAAAGGCTCGCATACGGAACTTCAGTTTGTAACACTTCAGAATACTTTTGAGTCAAACTTTTTATAAACACAACTTTCAAACTGAAAAGTTAACTAGTCAAAGTAACTTTAAGTTACTCACCTGTCACTTATAACAGTATCCGGGCCATAGGCAAGGTCAGCCAGCAGTGCTCTTAGCGTCCTTCTCGCTAATGCTGAAGTAAACACATATTACAAGAGCATCATCCGGGAAACGTCACCCGCGGAACACTTCAAAACAATACGTGAATTCGTCACAAACACACTTTTTACACTGTTCTCGGCGTGTTTAAATCACTTTCACAGTATCTCCGAGTCAAAGTAGCGTTTATCGACTCTCGGCATAACCTCAAAACATCTTACTGACACTCCGCGGCCCACAGGAATTAATAAAAAGTTTCTTTATAAAACAAGTGGGTTGTGAGCATGTTCCAAAATGGCGGAACTTTGCGTTAACTTCGGAACGTAGAGCGACGTGAAGTTGTAGGGTGCGCGGCTCGCGCCGTCAGTGGCACGGTTGCGCAGTTCCAAGTAACTTTGGTCATAACTCTCTTTCACAAAAAAACTTGCCAACAGTTAGTTTTCCGCACAAAACTTTTTTGAACGTACAGAAAAGTGATTCGAGGATGTTGTTAATTCATAGAAGTAGTTTTTGAGATATTTAAATAGGAGTTGTGAAGTGGGATCGTCGACTACAGTACGTTTACCGGCCCGCGAGTCGCGTAGTCGACGGGGGTTCGGTCGGGAAAATCAATAACTTACGGCCGACTCTCTCCGGCGCTCTCCGCGTTTAATCATACACTTTGTGAGCAAAACATTAAAACTTGTCCGTTTGTTTGGCGGAGGGGGACGAGCGGCGGCGGCGGAGCGGCGCGGGGCGAGCGGCGGGCCGGCGAGCGGACGCGGTAGCGGGCGCGTCGCTCGCGACTCACTGTCAGTTTCCGCGAGTTTACTTGGGACAAAGTTTTGAGCAGTGTTCTTACAAAGGAGCACGATTTTGTACTGCAACGTAAGAAAGATTGGCGGAGAGCGCGCCCCCCGCCAGCCGTGCCCAACTTTGCTGCATTGTTATCGGTGGCCGCAAGTTCAAATTAAAAGTTTGTTTAATAACTTGTAGGGCTCTTTATTGCTTTTGCGTTCCAGTTTTAGATTACTTTGAAAAAGTTTTCAGTAAGAGAAACGTTTTACTTTCAACTTTTAATAAATCTTCCTATAGTTTCGTTACTTAATTAAATACCTGTTACAAAATTTTGTAACGATAAAAGATTGCTATATTCTTAATAACATGGAATTAATAAAGTATACGGGTATATTAATAATGTACTAATAATAATGAGTATTGACAATGAACTAAGTAAAATACAAAAAATTTTAACATATTAAATGTTTTATCTAAAAAAATGCTGACTTTATTTTAAATTTGAATAAATCTCTTGTATACTGCTTTACATAGGAACCTAACTACATATATATACATATATGTATATTTTTATTACATAGTTACGTTAACCAAAGTATTAAAGGAAGAATTCGTAAAGAGACAGTTTGTCCGAACGAAATATCGAGAAAACGATTTAATTCTGTAAGTAGTGTAAACAACTTTTGTCTTTAAATGTTTCCCGTTTTCTCTCATCCTCCCATTCGCCCCTTTGACCAAGAAATGATTTTGCATTTCGTTGGCATACAGATCGTATTCGCAGATAGGGGCCCACTGAAACTTCAACTCTACTTTATTTTATTTCATGTGACATAACAAAAAACAAATATTTTTTTAGTTGTAACGCAGTATCTTGTAATAATAAGAAAATAAATTAATTTTGTACAGACATGGGGCTTTTAAAATCAACCTACCCAGTCTCTACAGGACATGTAAATGTTTACAAATCGACTAAACGTATGCAAACTCATAGATCTTCATAAATTGGCTTGTTACAAAATCGGTTTGGTAAGCGCACCAGTTGCACGACCGGTTGGGACACTAATCGCTCGACTAGTCCAGTGTAGTCAAAGTCAGAGAAGCCAGACTCCTACCTCCACCCGGGGGTTGAGTATTAACAAGTACTTTGAGAGATAAATAAAGTTAGCTTATAAGAGACTGTTGACGTTTGTAAGGATTTTTGCGAAGTTAGATAGGAATTATTATTCGGTCGCCTATTACCGACGAATCTACCTAATAATTTGCTTTTTACTCTTCTATTCATGTAGAATTTACGATGTTTTTATAGACGACAGAATTATTACATTTTATAGTTTGGTTCTCTTTTCGCAATATTTCTCTCTGTAATTTTTTGTTGGTTAAATTAAATGACGCAAAATTTTGATTGAGAAGTTTGCTAAACAAATTTTTCAATGTGGTAGAATCAAGGGAAATGAAGCCAAAGCCATTTTCTGCAGACTGCGGTATTAACGGTATTTCGACCGTAATACATACACATTAGGGCATAAATCGTTCAGCCGCTGACGTTAGGTACGACAACTATTTCTAATTGACCTAACATAGAACCTGTCTTATAGAGTATTTCCTATCAGTAATCGCAATAAATCTGTATAGATCGGTACTATTAGGTTCTAATAAGTCATCTCCGTTAGATAAAAAATAATAATAATAACAACCGTAGTATATAGCAACTAAACCAACATCGTCTCCTCTTGTGATACACTTATCACCTAGCAATGAC